>JAHUYU010001578.1:0-19546 GCA_030439765.1 Tripidium arundinaceum | reverse complement strand
ATGATATGAATAGAGTTAAGCATAAAGTTCTACATGGCAACATCATGACATATAAACTATAGAATAGCTCATATATCAAGATAATATCATGAGAACTATACTCTAGTTTACTTGCATAACTATATCGATAAAGTGAAGACAAGACTTTGGAGAATTGATTCATCTTATTCATACCAAGATTCTTCTCCAAGGAGTCAAGCCCTCCAAGGTAGCTTTGCCTTGCTCTAGCACTACTAAGGAAAAAGTAAAAAAACTAGAGAGGTGTGCTCAAGATGTGTTGACTCACGGTGGTGTGTGTGATATGAGAGCACTACCCCTCCTTTTATACATAAAGGAGGTCGGTTTGGGGTGCTATAAAATAGGAAACTAGCCTACACCACCTCTACATGTCGGCATGCAACCGCCAGAGAAAGGTGGGCCTGAGGGGAGCCAGTGGCGGTGCGGCCGCACCCTGGCCCGCTCCTCTCGCCACCGCCTTTCTCTGGTGGGCTTTTGGTTGGACCAGGGTTGCCTCCACGTAGGTGTTCGGCCCAAATTTTGTATGAAGGTGGGCCCGAGAGGCGGTAATGGGGGGTGCGGCCGCACTTGGCCTGGCATTTCTTGCCACCGTCTTTGGCAGGTGGGCTGATCTTTGGGCCTGAACCTTGTTTTCGTTGGTGGTCGGCCCAGATTTGCTAATTAAGTGGGCTTTTCCCTCTTTTCTTCTTTGTATGCTTGGGCCCAAATGAGATATTCAAGTTTTCTCTTTTCTTTTCACCAAACTTTGGTGTATATTCATGTTTGTACCTACAAAATAGATATCTCACCAAAACTCATGGAAATGGTTAGTTGTAAACCCCTATTTCTAAGTTTGGTGCTGCTTTTAGGCAGGTTTTATATAAATGTTGGCGGTATGAAGTGTGAGTTAAGAACCGCCAACAAACTCCCCCACACTTAGTCCTTTGCTCGTCCTCGAGTAAAGCTTTAAGGACTAAGCAGGTTTATTCTCCTTGATTTGAAACCTGCATACAAGTTATTCCAAGCTTCACCTGAACCTGTGAACATTCAAGGTGTCTACCAATTTCTCTTGAGTAATTGGATAATGGAACAGCATGGATTCAAATCCTCCTACTCAACTCTGCTTGGAAACTTGGGTTTTTGTTTTTGAAAAAGTAAAGATAGCTTTGCTCCTCAAATGATACTCTTGGATCGCTCTTATTTCAAACTTTGTTTCCTCACCAAGGCATATTTTTTTGAAGTTTGCCTTTAATCATCCTATTTCTAAAAGCTTATGTGGAGTTTTGGGAATGGATGATGAACTTGGCACACTTACCTTGCGTATGTTGTAAAGTCAAACCCCGGATCCATGGAGGGAAGCGTCATACTCTTAGATCGAAAAAGTGCATGTGTGTGGAATATGGTAAGAACTATACTCCTTTGTTTGATATGATCTTTTTATTCTTAAGACATGGCTATCAGTATTATTATTTATTTTTATTTTCTTTTTGTGAGCCTTCATGTGCTCATCATTTTTTTTTCTTTCTTTCAATACTTAGGACCTTCATGTGTCCTATATTTTTTTTCAATACTTTTGCATAGCCTTCATGTCTCTTTTACTAAGAAAGATCATATATTTAGGGCAAGGAGTATTTATTTGGTGTTTGATGGATGACATGTTTTTGCGTACTTCCAGTGTAGAAGCAGCATTTTGAATATGGCGTGTACGTGATTTTCGATCTTGGGAGTATGAAACTTCTCTCAACAAAGATCACAGAACTTGACAAAACTCAACACAAAGTAAGTGGCTATGTAGAAGGCTTATATTGTTGGCGGTCACTAACGACCATATCCGACCGCCAATTATAGTCCAGAAGCAGGAGAAATAAACATACTTTCGACACATATTCATTTACTATTGACAAAGTTCCACTTGTATTGGAAGCTTATTATTTTGCAGAGACTATACCAAAATACAGTGGAACAAGAATCAAAATACGCCAACAGAGAAAGCGTAACGCAGATCATATACCAAGGAGTCAAGCAAAGGCCCACTTTCATGCAAAATTTGAGCCGAACACCTATGTGGAGGCGACCCTGGTCCAACCAGAGGCCCACCAGAGAAAGGCGGTGGCGAGAGGAGCGGGCCAGGGTGCGGCCGCACCGCCACTGGCTCCCCTCGGGCCCACCTTTCTCTAGCAGTTGCATGCCGACAAGTAGAGGCGGTGTAGGCTAGTTTCCTATTTTATGGAACCCCTAACCGACTGTTGGCGGTCACTAACGACCATATCCGACCGCCAATTATAATCCAAAAGCAGGAGAAATGAACATACTTTTGACACATATGCTTTCACTATTGACAAAGTTCCACTTGTACTGGAAGCTTATTATTTTGCAGAGACTATACCAAAATACAGTGGAACAAAAATCAAAATACGCCAACAGAGAAAGCGTAACGCAGATCATATACCAAGGAGTCAAGCAAAGGCCCACCTTCATACAAAATTTGGGCCGAACACCTACGTGGAGGCAACCCTGGTCCAACCAAAAGCCCACCAGAGAAAGGCGGTGGCGAGAGGAGCGGGCCAGGGTGCGGCCGCACCGCCACTGGCTCCCCTCAGGCCCACCTTTCTCTGGCGGTTGCATGCCGACATGTAGAGGTGGTGTAGGCTAGTTTCCTATTTTATAGCACCCCAAACCGACCTCCTTTATGTATAAAAGGAGGGGTAGTGCTCTCATATCACACACACCACCGTGAGTCAACACATCTTGAGCACACCTCTCTAGTTTTTTTACTTTTTCCTTAGTAGTGCTAGAGCAAGGCAAAGCTACCTTGGAGGGCTTGACTCCTTGGAGAAGAATCTTGGTATGAATAAGATGAATCAATTCTCCAAAGTCTTGTCTTCACTTTATCGATATAGTTATGCAAGTAAACTAGAGTATAGTTCTCATGATATTATCTTGATATATGAGCTATTCTATAGTTTATATGTCATGATGTTGCCATGTAGAACTTTATGCTTAAACATTCATATCATGTTTATGATAAGAAATAGAGTTAAGTTGAGGTGGCGGTTCATCGTGCTTTCGGGTGTGCCCAAGCTTCTAACCTGTCGATCCGTAGGGTCGGGGACCCGGGGGGCTTGGGTAGTTTCTCTATACGCGAGCATGGTGCTCGGGTATATAGAGACAGGTGAATGCATTTCATGCTCCACGGTTGAGGGGTAGGCGGCAGGTGGTGACAGCCCTGTCCGTCCCTCGTATTCCCCCACGTTCGGGTATGGTGTAGGAGTCTAAAGTGATGCGGGGAGCTGGCAGACCAGACCTTAGGCATTCTCCCGATCCATCTAGATGTGAATCTAACCATGTTTATATTAATTGTATGACTTGCTAGAATTCTTGACATTAACTATAATAGGTTGTTCTAGTTAGGATTATTCTTTTATTTAATTGTCTTCCTTTACCTCTGATAGAGATGCTCATATATGCCTGTGTGAACTTCACTATCCTTCATATTATTAATGCTTTACTTACCCCTGATGAACAATTGGTTATTACGCTATATTATTAACATTGAGCTATCCAATATCCATGATTAGCTATTGCCTTCCCATGGGAAAATATAAATAATGATACCCTGAATACTCTGGGTGAAATGCTACAATGATAGATCTGTGCGCTTGCGGATTGAATAGAGCCTGAACTACTATGAATGGTTGAAATGCTACATTCATAGTGATGATGTTAAGAAATACCAACAAGCATTTCTGGCGCCGTTGCCTAGGATGGGTCCTATCTCTATTCTTGGTGATGACGCTAAGAAATGCCAACAATCGGTACCAAGTGGGTGTTTAAAAACAAGCAAGATCAAGACGGGATAGTGATAAGGAACAAAGCAAGATTGGTAGCACAAGGCTACACTCAAGTGGAAGGTCTTGACTTTGGAGAAACATATGCCCTGGTTGCAAGATTGGAAGCAATTAGAATCCTATTAGCTTATGTTTGTGCCCACAACATCAAGCTATGTCAAATGGATGTAAAAAACACATTTCTCAATGTTATATCATTGAGTTGGTTTATGTTGAGCAACCACCCGGTTTTGAAGATGACAAGAAGCCCAACCATGTTTACAAGCTCAAAAAAGCATTGTATGGTTTGAAGCAAGCTCTAAGGGCATGGTATGAGAGATTGAGGGACTTCCTATTCTCTAAAGGGTTTAAGATGGGCAAGGTTGACACCACTCCCTTTACCAAGAAGATTGGCAAAGACTTGTTTGTGTTGTAAATCTATGTTGATGATATCATATTTGGATCAACCGCCGGTAGTTGTTGTGCACAATTGTTGTGGATGAAGGCAACTTTGAATGAATTCGGAATCAAATTTGGACAAGTGCCATTGCTATGTGACAATGAAAGTGCCATGAAGCTCACTAACAATCCGGTTCAACATTCAAGGACAAAGCACATTGATATCCGTCATCACTTCATTAGAGATCATCAATCCAAAGGGGAGAGATATGACAAAAGAAGGGGATCAATTAAAATTTGAGAATTTAAAATTTGAGCACTCAAATAGGGGAAGCAAGCTCATAAACTTGATTGATGCATTTGAATGTGCACTTACATATGGTTGCTTGCATTGCACAAGTTTTAAATTCAAGATATATGCTTGTGTGGTGTATGCTAGTAGTATAACTTAATTGATGATTTGAATGCTAGCATGCATAGATAATAGCTAGATATACCTTTGTTTTCACAAGTGGTACTCGAACCTTGCTTCTAATGTTGATCTCATGAGTTATCTAGTTTGTGTTTATTTCACAAGTGGTATCTAGCTAACCTTGGTGCTAAGGATGGTGTATATTGGCAACTCCGATTGGTATCACACTTCAAAGGTCCATTCTTTACAGCTTAGCATCATTTGAGTCATTACTCTCCCACAATTCAAATCCATGCATATGTGCAAGCTTTCAATCCAAACACTTAGCACATATGTAGGGGGAGCTAATGCTACCAATTTAGGTTTATGAAACTTGTCCATATCCATTACACATGGTAAAATGCTTGGGCAAGTAACATGAATCCAAAAAGATTTTATTGAATATCTTTGTGAAAAGGTTGTCATCAATTACCAAAAAGGGGGAGATTGAAAGCCCTAGTTTGGTTTTGGCTAATTGATGAAACCTATGGACTAATCCTTGATCTAAGTGTGTAGACAAGTTAGGATAGTCCAAGACCAAGTGGTGGAGGTAGATGATGGTCATGGTGATGGAGGTGACCAAAAGAGATGATCAAGTGCTCCAACATGGAAAAGAAGAAAGAGAAAAACAAAAATCATTGTGATCAAGGCAAAGGTATCAAATAGGTTTTTGTTTTGGCACTCAAGACACCATAGAGGGTGTGAGTGTATTTAGGATCGATAGCCATACTATTAAGAGGGGACAATCTCGGTTAAACGGTTATCAAGTGCCACTAAGTGAATTCATTCATGCATATGCATGAGGACCTAGTGTGCTAACTTAACACCCTTGAAAATGCTTTAAAAATGCTAACACACATGCACAAAGGTGATACACATTGTGTTTGGCACATGGGAGCAAGGGTGAAGTGTTTGGAGATGAGATAGGGTTCTCTGCAAGTGACCAGACGCTGGTCTCGGTGTGACCGGACGCGTCCGGTCCAGTGCTCAACCCTAGGTGCGGTCTGCGTTGTGTTGACCGGACTCTGTGAGCATTCGGTCAGAGGTGACAAGATGCGTCCGGTCAGCGGATTATGTCTCTAGAACTTCTCTGGAGTCGACCGGACACTGGTGGCTTGTTTTGGACCGGACACGACTGTGTCACGTCCGGTCAGAGCGACGTGGCGTGCAGACATGCAGCAGTGAGAGGACCAGACTCGGTGGCACATCCGATCAGCGCGATCGGACGCGTCCGGTCACTCTGGGAGCTCTCTTGGTGCTCTCTGGAATCGACCGGACTCCCCTTGTGCGCGCGTCCGGTTAGTTAAGAGGCACGTCCAGTCGCACTTTAACGCGAGCGCGATCAGTTCCTGACAGTCGGGATCGAACGGCTGAGAATCAAAGCGAGGGACGCGTGGCAGCCCCTGATGGACCGGACTCGGCCTGGACCAGACTTGGTGCGTCCGATCAGGCACGTCCGGTTGCGTCTGCGCAGAGCAATGCCTCTTTGTTTGAAGGGGTCTATAAATACTTGTTGGCCGGCTTTGGGGAGGCTCTCTTGGCATTTTAACATACTTGACATCCCTTTGAGCTGAGATGACTCACTCCCACTCGTCTCCTTGTTTGATAGTGCAAAATTGAGTGATTCCAAGTGCTTGTGCTTGTGTGATTGCATCTAGTGGCATTTGGAGATCGATTTGCTGCGGTTTTCCTTTTACTCTTGGTTTTTGCCAACACTTAGACGGCTTGGAGCAGCAGTGGAGGTCCGGCACGTGTTGGAGATTGTTCGTGGCCGGCTCCGGTCGATTTGTGAGGGTTCTTGACCTTTTCCCAGTGAAGAACCATAAGGTACTCTAGTAAATTGCTCATGTCATTGAGTACCCTCACTTGTTGGTGAGTTCTTATGGCACCCAAGTGTTGGGCTAGGCTTGTGATCGCTTATTAGCCACCGAACTACCAACTGAACGGTCGACACAACGGGGACTAGCATGCCGACAAGCATGTGAACCTCGGTAGAAAATCATTGTGTCAAATTGGTCTCCTTGGTTCATTCAGTATTCATTGATTGATTTTCTCTTGCCGGTATTGGTAACCTTCTCTATCTCTTGTGCATTTCTTTCATAGTTCATACCTTGGGTAGAGCTTTGTGTAGCCTTGCTAGTTGATTAGCTCTGCAATAACTAGTTCATTTAGTTCACTTGCTAAATCACTAGTGTAAAGTAGTGACATAGCTTTGTGTGCCATAGAGACTATAATTCACTAAAATTGCTTGGATAGGTGGCTTGCATTTTTAGTAGAGCTAGAGCAAAAAGCTTCGCTTTGTAATTGACTAACAATTTGCTCAAGTGTTTTGTAAAAGTTTTAATTAGGCTATTCACCCCCCTCTAGCCATTTAGGACCTTTCAGATGGCTCAGTGGGAGGTGGAGTGAACAGTAGCCAGGGAAACCCTAGCGGGCGGTGACACTTCGCTTTTATTCGGTGGCCAGCGCAAGCCACCTGGGACCACTAGACGGGGCACGGGCGGGGCTGGGCCAAGCCTGGCTCCAGAAAAATGGGCAATGCTCACGTTCTTTCTTGGCCAGGCCAGGGGCGTACGGGTGGCCTCCCAAAGCTAGGCTCTAGCCCATCTACAGCCAACCAAACAAGCCCATCTTGGCTCTAGGGAACCAGGCCAGGGGTTCGGCAGGAAACCAAACACACCCCCATCTAAGGTGCTATTTGGTTTCACCGCTAGCACCGTCAATGCAAAGGGAACAGCTACTGGGTGGCAACGGGAAGGGAAATGATGCATAAGCTTTTTGTTTAGTCTAGCGGCAGTAAGAGAAAAGCTATTACTGGGCACCAAGGTGACCAGCTATCGCTGAAGGTCGGGCGGGGTCTAATTGCTGAAGCTCCAGAAGTATTCCCGTGGAATGCGTTAACGTCCTGCGTTAAACAAACAAAAAGTAATGGTAATGCAAGACACTGTGATCAGATTACGCAAGAAAGTGAACCAACCAAATAGCACCTAAGTACATTCAGCAACAAAAAAATTCATGCCAACATGGATCATACGAACTACCGGTTAAAGTTAAAAGGGGCTGCTTGGTTTTCTTGCTCATCACTATGTAGCCTTGCCAAGCAAGGATATAGATCAAAGTGGTTGTTTGGATACCAAGCAAAGCTTTCTTGAGATCTGTGTGAGCAAGCTTTTACCTTGCTTTCATGAGAAAGCCAAAATGGCTATCATGGCTTGGCAAGCTTCTTGTTGCTTGTGCCAGAGGGGCAAGGCAAGGCAAATCTCTGTGGCCTGGAAACCAAGCAGACCCAAAACATTTTGGCTCCATTTAGGACGTGATTGGATGCTAGTATAGCTGCTAGCCTAGTCGGTCCACGAAACGCCGACAAATACGATATATGTGTCTTTAGATATAGAATATATTGGCACCCAACATGATCATTCGCACTAGTAGACCCTTTTGTTCTCCCATTAATTATGCCATAGTTGAACATCACCCTCATAATAATTAATTAACTATCCTTAAAATGTATACATTCCATATGAATTCGTTTATTTTCACAGAAAAATACCAAAATATGAAAAAATTATGCAGAACATCCTAGAGCTAATTCCCTCAATGTCATTAGAAATTTTGTGACTTCTCTGTGTGCCATTGAAATTACTGAATTTTCTTGTCAGCCATTGAAAAAAAATATCCCCTGTATGCCACTTTCGATGTGTTCTGTTAGTCTTTTGATAGACAGAGGTATTGAACGAGCATTGGAACTACTTGAAATGACCTTGCAGCACTTGTTCTAAGCCAGAGAAGGAAGAGGAAGTGGCTGTAGCCTAGAAGTCGCGCTAGTTTTGGAGAAGAACGGATCAGGAAGATGAATGCTGGATCATGGCCATACAGTTGTTTTGGAGCCGTGGTGAAAGGATAAGGTTTGGTGGGCCCCACTTGTCAATCTTATTAAGGACAGCAAGGCCATTTCAAGTAGTTCCAATGTTGATTCAGTGCCTCTATCCGTCAAAAGATGAATAGAACATGTCGAAAGTGGCATATAGGGGACTAATTATTTTTTGCAATGGCTGACAAGGAAATTCAGCAGTTTCAATGGCACATAGAGAAGTCACAAAATTTCTAATGGCACTGAAGGAATTGGCTCAACATCTTAAGGACCTGATTGTTTACCTGTGTAGCCTTGGTCAGGTTGTCCCCATGCAGAATCTTTTGAAGTAGTTGATGAAACGGTTTCTCCATAGCCCGGCTGCAGCAACAACGCTCATCTAGGCTCACATGGCCATTCTGCTCACCTCCCTGGCAATCACACTCAACTCCACGAGCGGTGCTCACCTTGTTTTCTTTTTATGGTGAAGAAGAATGAAAGGGGTGGTAACATTACCTTATGGGCATGCAAGGTAAGCGTATGGATTCTTTTGCAGCTATCCAATCAAGATCTCAAATGAGCTTGGCTAACTTGTGAAATCAAGCAAACAACATACTTCGTTGCAAAATGCATCAATAGAACCATACTTTTCTTGACTTGGGCACCTGGCCCATCTACCAAACTAGGCTAGCAGCTATACTAGCATCCAATCACGTCCTAAATGGAGCCAAAATGTTTTGGGTCTGCTTGGTTTCCAGGCCACAGAGATTTGCCTTGCCTTGCCCCTCTGGCACAAGCAACAAGAAGCTTGCCAAGCCATGATAGCCATTTTGGCTTTCTCATGAAAGCAAGGTAAAAGCTTGCTCACACAGATCTCAAGAAAGCTTTGCTTGGTATCCAAACAACCACTTTGATCTATATCCTTGCTTGGCAAGGCTACATAGTGATGAGCAAGAAAACCAAGCAGCCCCTTTTAACTTTAACCGGTAGTTCGTATGATCCATGTTGGCATGAATTTTTTTGTTGCTGAATGTACTTAGGTGCTATTTGGTTGGTTCACTTTCTTGCGTAATCTGATCACAGTGTCTTGCATTACCATTACTTTTTGTTTGTTTAACGCAGGACGTTAACGCATTCCACGGGAATACTTCTGGAGCTTCAGCAATTAGACCCCGCCCGACCTTCAGCGATAGCTGGTCACCTTGGTGCCCAGTAATAGCTTTTCTCTTACTGCCGCTAGACTAAACAAAAAGCTTATGCATCATTTCCCTTCCCGTTGCCACCCAGTAGCTGTTCCCTTTGCATTGACGGTGCTAGCGGTGAAACCAAATAGCACCTTAGATGGGGGTGTGTTTGGTTTCCTGCCGAACCCCTGGCCTGGTTCCCTAGAGCCAAGATGGGCTTGTTTGGTTGGCTGTAGATGGGCTAGAGCCTAGCTTTGGGAGGCCACCCGTACGCCCCTGGCCTGGCCAAGAAAGAACGTGAGCATTGCCCATTTTTCTGGAGCCAGGCTTGGCCCAGCCCCGCCCGTGCCCCGTCTAGTGGTCCCAGGTGGCTTGCGCTGGCCACCGAATAAAAGCGAAGTGTCACCGCCCGCTAGGGTTTCCCTGGCTACTGTTCACTCCACCTCCCACTGAGCCATCTGAAAGGTCCTAAATGGCTAGAGGGGGGTGAATAGCCTAATTAAAACTTTTACAAAACACTTGAGCAAATTGTTAGTCAATTACAAAGCGAAGCTTTTTGCTCTAGCTCTACTAAAAATGCAAGCCACCTATCCAAGCAATTTTAGTGAATTATAGTCTCTATGGCACACAAAGCTATGTCACTACTTTACACTAGTGATTTAGCAAGTGAACTAAATGAACTAGTTATTGCAGAGCTAATCAACTAGCAAGGCTACACAAAGCTCTACCCAAGGTATGAACTATGAAAGAAATGCACAAGAGATAGAGAAGGTTACCAATACCGGCAAGAGAAAATCAATCAATGAATACTGAATGAACCAAGGAGACCAATTTGACACAATGATTTTCTACCGAGGTTCACATGCTTGTCGGCATGCTAGTCCCCGTTGTGTCGACCGTTCAGTTGGTAGTTCGGTGGCTAATAAGCGATCACAAGCCTAGCCCAACACTTGGGTGCCATAAGAACTCACCAACAAGTGAGGGTACTCAATGACATGAGCAATTTACTAGAGTACCTTATGGTTCTTCACTGGGAAAAGGTCAAGAACCCTCACAAATCGACCGGAGCCGGCCACGAACAATCTCCAACACGTGCCGGACCTCCACTGCTGCTCCAAGCCGTCTAAGTGTTGGCAAAAACCAAGAGTAAAAGGAAAACCGCAGCAAATCGATCTCCAAATGCCACTAGATGCAATCACACAAGCACAAGCACTTGGAATCACTCAATTTTGCACTATCAAACAAGGAGACGAGTGGGAGTGAGTCATCTCAGCTCAAAGGGATGTCAAGTATGTTAAAATGCCAAGAGAGCCTCCCCAAAGCCGGCCAACAAGTATTTATAGACCCCTTCAAACAAAGAGGCATTGCTCTGCGCAGACGCAACCGGACGTGCCTGATCGGACGCACCAAGTCTGGTCCAGGCCGAGTCCGGTCCATCAGGGGCTGCCACGCGTCCCTCGCTTTGATTCTCAGCCGTTCGATCCCGACTGTCAGGAACTGATCGCGCTCGCGTTAAAAGTGCGACTGGACGTGCCTCTTAACTAACCGGACGCGCGCACAAGGGGAGTCCGGTCGATTCCAGAGAGCACCAAGAGAGCTCCCAGAGTGACCGGACGCGTCCGATCGCGCTGATCGGATGTGCCACCGAGTCTGGTCCTCTCACTGCTGCATGTCTGCACGCCACGTCGCTCTGACCGGACGTGACACAGTCGTGTCCGGTCCAAAACAAGCCACCAGTGTCCGGTCGACTCCAGAGAAGTTCTAGAGACATAATCCGCTGACCGGACGCATCTTGTCACCTCTGACCGAATGCTCACAGAGTCCGGTCAACACAACGCAGACCGCACCTAGGGTTGAGCACTGGACCGGACGCGTCCGGTCACACCGAGACCAGCGTCTGGTCACTTGCAGAGAACCCTATCTCATCTCCAAACACTTCACCCTTGCTCCCATGTGCCAAACACAATGTGTATCACCTTTGTGCATGTGTGTTAGCATTTTTAAAGCATTTTCAAGGGTGTTAAGTTAGCACACTAGGTCCTCATGCATATGCATGAATGAATTCACTTAGTGGCACTTGATAACCGTTTAACCGAGATTGTCCCCTCTTAATAGTATGGCTATCGATCCTAAATACACTCACACCCTCTATGGTGTCTTGAGTGCCAAAACAAAAACCTATTTGATACCTTTGCCTTGATCACAATGATTTTTGTTTTTCTCTTTCTTCTTTTCCATGTTGGAGCACTTGATCATCTCTTTTGGTCACCTCCATCACCATGACCATCATCTACCTCCACCACTTGGTCTTGGACTATCCTAACTTGTCTACACACTTAGATCAAGGATTAGTCCATAGGTTTCATCAATTAGCCAAAACCAAACTAGGGCTTTCAATCTCCCCCTTTTTGGTAATTGATGACAACCTTTTCACAAAGATATTCAATAAAATCTTTTTGGATTCATGTTACTTGCCCAAGCATTTTACCATGTGTAATGGATATGGACAAGTTTCATAAACCTAAATTGGTAGCATTAGCTCCCCCTACATATGTGCTAAGTGTTTGGATTGAAAGCTTGCACATATGCATGGATTTGAATTGTGGGAGAGTAATGACTCAAATGATGCTAAGCTGTAAAGAATGGACCTTTGAAGTGTGATACCAATCGGAGTTGCCAATATACACCATCCTTAGCACCAAGGTTAGCTAGATACCACTTGTGAAATAAACACAAACTAGATAACTCATGAGATCAACATTAGAAGCAAGGTTCGAGTACCACTTGTGAAAACAAAGGTATATCTAGCTATTATCTATGCATGCTAGCATTCAAATCATCAATTAAGTTATACTACTAGCATACACCACACAAGCATATATCTTGAATTTAAAACTTGTGCAATGCAAGCAACCATATGTAAGTGCACATTCAAATGCATCAATCAAGTTTATGAGCTTGCTTCCCCTATTTGAGTGCTCAAATTTTAAATTCTCAAATTTTAATTGATCCCCTTCTTTTGTCATATCTCTCCCCTTTGTATCATTCTATCTTTGTGACTAATCTCTCCCCCTTTGTCATTAATTGCCATAAAAGATACGGCTCAAATTTTGGGTTGAGTAAGTCAATCAATGGGGTGAATAGGATCATTATTTCAATTTGGTTCAATCTAGATCACTTGCTTAAGATATTTAACTCGGTTTGATCCAATGGCAAGCTTCTTGACACCTCTTGCAAGGGTTATCTTGACAATGTTGAGTTAAACACCTTTTAGCTCATTTTCTAGATCAAACACTAGGTTCGCAAGCCCACAAACATGTTATATGTTACCACTAGATCATATCAAGCATAGAGGCAATAGTGGCACATATAATCATCCAATTCATTTGTTTTTCATGAATGAGCCTAATAGACCACTTGTCATGCCTAAATGCACTAATCAAGTCCTTAGCAAAATATGAATGCATGCCAACCAACTTTTACCTTGTTTTGCTCGAAGGAGAGGCATGTCATATATGTGGGGTGCATCAACTCATGTTGGAGAAATCAAGTATGTTCAATTCATTCCTTAGCTTGCAAAACCTCTTCTCATCAAGTGGCTTGGTGAATATGTCGGCAAGATGATCTTCGGTGCCCACACTCTCAATTGCAATGTCCCCTTTCATTTGGTGATCTCTAATGAAATGATGCCTTATGTCAATGTGCTTGGTTCTTGAATGTTGAATCGGAGAGGAATTACTTATGGCCCAATGACTGCCAGAGATCAAGAAAGGGCAAACAACCTTAGGTTCATCTACCACAACGACGACTGTCACCGTGTGGAGCTTCTTAGGATGAAGAGAGCTCCTTTCTTCCAGCTTTGTGACTTGTTTCGCAGTAGGGGCTTGCTCAGGGATAGCATAAATAGCAACATTGAAGAATAGGTTGCCATGTTTCTGCTAGTTGTAGGCCATAATCAGAGGTTCCATGTTGTGAAACACACCTTTAGGAGGTCTACTGAAACTATCAGTAGATACTTCCAAGAGGTCCTGTATGCAATAGTGAACTCAAGAACGAGATGATACTGCCACCATCCACTTCAGTCCATCCCAAAATTCAGAATAGCAGGAAGTGGAATCCATTCTTCAAGGTTGGGATCCATTCTTCACCTAATACATACTTCCTGATAGGACATCCTTGTTCATATTTCACTTTTCTTTAGGACTGTGTCAGTGCCATTGATGGTACTCATGTACTTGCTCAAGTACCTGAGAAACACAGAGCAGCTTTCATGGGCAGGAAGCACACAACCACCCAGAATGTGCTTGGTGCTGTGGAATTAGATCTGAGATTAACTTATGTGTTAGATGGTTGGGAAGGATCTGGTCATGATGCCCTCATACTTGCTGATGCTTTGGAAAGGGATGATGGCCTTAGGGTACCACCAGGTGAAAGAGTCTGTCTTTTGTTTTCCTAATAGCCTAGGTGAAAGCCTTAGTTTGGTTTTGGATAATTGATGAAACCTTAGTGTACTAACCATTGCTCTAAGTGATATATGAGATAGGTTGGTACACTCCAAGTGGTGGAGCTAGATGATGGCAACCATGGTGAAAGATGGTGATGGCTAAAAGATGAGATCAAGTGCTCCACAATTGGAAAAGAAGAAAGAGAAAAAAATGGGCTTAAGGCAAAGGTATAAACCATAGGGCCATTTTTGTTTCGTCAATCAAGACACCATAGAGGGTGTGATTGGGTTTAGGATAGATAGCCATACTATGAAGAAGGGAAAATCATGGTTAAAACGGTTATCAAGTGCCACTAGGAGCTTTGATTCATTGCATATGCATTTCGATCCTAGTGAGCTAACTACGCCCTTGAAAATGCTTTGAAAAAAATGCTAACACACGTACACTAGTGGTGGAACACTTTGGTGTTAGCACATGGAAGCAAGGGTGGAAGAAAGGAGTTGTTTTAGAGAAGAAACAGGAAGCGGACTCTAAGGTTTAGGTGGTCCAGACCATCTGCGATGGGTCCAGAACCTAACCCTAAGGAGACTGTGTACTTCAGACCCTGCTGTGCAGGTGGTCCGGACCATTGTACACGAGTTTGGTTGGGCACAGGGGTATACGTGGCATGGCACGAGCTAACTGGAGAGGTTTGGACTTTGGACATCGCTCCGGACAGAGCAACAGGACTAAGTTCGGAGCGATTTGGGCGCTCTGGAACCTCTCTAGAAGTGTCCGGACCCTGGTGTTCGATGGTCCGGACTGAGTACTGTGCACGGTCCAGAGGCAGAGTCCGGACGTGTGTTTGGAGCGTGGCAACGGTCGAAATTTTGATGGGGATTCATGGTGGCTCGTGGTTCGTCAACGGTGTGAACCGGACTCTGGCTCCTTGGTCCGGACCCCCCCAGAACAGTAGGGTCCGGAGCTCAGTCCGGACACGCGTGTGGCTGGCCATGGCCGTGGTCCGGACCCGTGCAGATGGTCCGGACGCCCCGATGCTTGGGTCTGGACCAGGGTCCGGTACCCCTTCGAGTGCATAACAGCTAGTTGGGCTTTGGGGCTCTATAAATAGATGTTGGCCGGCTCTAGCTCACTCTCTTGGACATTTTGATGATCCATACATCCTTATGAGCTAAAGCAAACCTTTCCCACTCAATCTCTTGCTTGATTATGCATCCAAGTGAGTTGGGAGTCATCCAAAGTGCATTTGCTTGAGTGATTGCATCTAGTGGCACTTGGGTATCGTTCTTGCTACGATTTTCTTGTTACTCTTGGTGGTTGCCACCACCTAGACGGCTTGGAGCAGCGGAGGAGCTTCGGCACGTGTTGGTGATTGTTCGTGGCTGACTCTGGTGATATTTTGAGGGATTCTTGGGCTTATTCTCGGTGAAGCACCAAAAGCCACTCTAGTAAATTGCTCGTGACGTTGAGTGCCCTCATTTGTGTTGGTTCTTATGGTGCCCTTGTGTAGGGCTAGGCTTGTGTATGCCTATTAGCGTGTGAGCCACCAAGTGAACGGCCGTCACAACGGGGACTAGCTTGCCGGCAAGCAAGTGAACCTCGGGAGAAAAATCTTGTGTCTATTGTCTCCTGACTTTCTGTTGGTATTTATATTGTGGTCACTTGCCTGGCTCGGTATACCGCTCTATCACTAACTCTTTACTTTCATCGCAATTACCTTGTGTAGAGCTTGTGTAGTTATAGCTTGTGTAGCTAGGAGTAATTAGTTGTAATTAGTTACCTAGCTAGCTCAACTAATATAGAAGTAGTGACATAGCAATTTGTGTGCCATAGAGATTGTAATTAACTAGCATAATTGGTAGGTGGCTTGCCTTTTGAGTAGAGCTAGAGCAAAAAGCATATACGCCGTTTAATTGACTAATAAGTTGCTCTAGTGCTTTGTAGAAATTTTTATTAGTCTATTCACCCCCCTCTAGCTATTTAGGACCTTTCAAGTGGTATCAAAGACGTGGTCACCGTTTATTTGAGGCTTAACAACCTTCAGTGTCAAAATGGCTCAAATCAACAACACCAAGAGGCCACCCCAATTTGATGGCGAGAACTATGGCTATTGGAAAGCAAAGATGACCACTTACTTGAAATCAATGAATAGAAAGATACGGGAAGTGGTTGACAAGAAGTTTGAGATTGCAAATCCAGAGCGCCCCATGGCGGCCGAAGACGAGAAGCTCCAAAACAATGATATTGCTCTTAGTGCTATTCATGATGCAATTGATCCAAAGGTATTTAAGCAAATCAAAGATCTTGAGTCCGCTCATGAGGCATGGAAGAGGCTAGAAGAATCATTTGAGAGCACACAAGTGGTCAAGAGTGCCAAGTCATACATCATAAAAGAGAAGTTCACAAGCTTCAAGATGCAAGATGGAGAGACCGTGGCAGAGATATTCTATAGGCTTCAAGTAATTATGAATGATCTCAAGAGCCTAGGAGAAGATGTGAAGGACAAGAACTTCTCACATAAATTTCTAAGGTGCTTGCTTCCAAGATTTGATACTTTGGTCACCATACTTGTGAGAAGTGGCTTGGATACAATGACCCCAAACCAAGTACTAGGTGATGTGGTCACTCAATACACATACCGTGTGGAAAGGGATGGGGGTACACAAGAGGATGAGAAGAAGCAGAGTGTGACATTCAAAGCCACTTCATCATCTAGCAAGAGCAAGGGCAAGGCAAAAGAAGAATCAAGTGATAATGAAAGCACAAGCTCACATGATGATGAAGATGAAGAAATGGCCCTCTTTGTGAGAAGATTTGGTAAATTCATGAAGAAGAAGGGCTATGGTGCTAGAAGAAGAAAGACTTCATCCAAGAACAAGGAAGAACCAAGAAGGTGTTTCAAGTGCAAGAGCAAGGATCATCTCATTGCGGATTGTCCATACAATAGTGACAATGATGATGACAACAAGAAAGACAAGAAGGAAAAGAAAGAAAAGAAGGAGAAGAAGATGACCTTCAAGAAGAAGAAGAAGGGTCACTCATATTGTGTCACTTGGGATAGTGATGAATCCTCAAGTGATGATGATTATGATGATCATGATAGTGACAATGAGAAGAAGACATTTGCAAGCATTGCTATCAACAACAAGCCTTCTCTCTTTGATGCTCCGTCACATGCTTCATGGCTAAGGCCACTATGGTACAATCCGATGATGAGAGCGATAGTGAGAGTGAGGATGAGGAGGAGCCCTCCAAGGAGGAACTCTTAGCCATGTTGGAAGATGCTCATTCTTATATGGAGAAGAAGAGAAAGGAGTACAAAGAATTGCGCAAGAAGCATCAAGCTCTTGAGCAATCCTTTGGGGAGCTAAAGACAACTCATGAGAGGCTAGTGGAAGCCCATGAGGAGCTTGGAAATTCTCACACTAAGCTTGATGAAGTTTACTCCTCTCTTGTTAGCCAAGATAAGAAGGAACATATTCAAACATGTAACGTAGGCATAACATGTGATATTCTTGATGAATCTTTCTACAAGCCTATTGTTGTTGCTCCTACTAACCCCTCATGTAGCTCATCCACTACTACTTCACCTATGAGTGATGGTTTCACTTGTGATGCCTCACTTATGGTGGAAAATGAGACCCTCAAGAAAGAGGTCAATGAGCTCACTCAGGCTCTAGGCTATTAGGAAAACAAAAGACAGACTCTTTCACCTGGTGGTACCCTAAGGCCATCATCCCTTTCCAAAGCATCAGCAAGTATGAGGGCATCATGACCAGATCCTTCCCAACCATCTAACACATAAGTTAATCTCAGATCTAATTCCACAGCACCAAGCACATTCTGGGTGGTTGTGTGCTTCCTGCCCATGAAAGCTGCTCTGTGTTTCTCAGGTACTTGAGCAAGTACATGAGTACCATCAATGGCACTGACACAGTCCTAAAGAAAAGTGAAATATGAACAAGGATGTCCTATCAGGAAGTATGTATTAGGTGAAGAATGGATCCCAACCTTGAAGAATGGATTCCACTTCCTGCTATTCTGAATTTTGGGATGGACTGAAGTGGATGGTGGCAGTATCATCTCGTTCTTGAGTTCACTATTGCATACAGGACCTCTTGGAAGTATCTACTGATAGTTTCAGTAGACCTCCTAAAGGTGTGTTTCACAACATGGAACCTCTGATTATGGCCTACAACTAGCAGAAACATGGCAACCTATTCTTCAATGTTGCTATTTATGCTATCCCTGAGCAAGCCCCTACTGCGAAACAAGTCACAAAGCTGGAAGAAAGGAGCTCTCTTCATCCTAAGAAGCTCCACACGGTGACAGTCGTCGTTGTGGTAGATGAACCTAAGGTTGTTTGCCCTTTCTTGATCTCTGGCAGTCATTGGGCCATAAGTAATTCCTCTCCGATTCAACATTCAAGAACCAAGCACATTGACATAAGGCATCATTTCATTAGAGATCACCAAATGAAAGGGGACATTGCAATTGAGAGTGTGGGCACCGAAGATCATCTTGCCGACATATTCACCAAGCCACTTGATGAGAAGAGGTTTTGCAAGCTAAGGAATGAATTGAACATACTTGATTTCTCCAACATGAGTTGATGCACCCCACATATATGACATGCCTCTCCTTCGAGCAAAACAAGGTAAAAGTTGGTTGGCATGCATTCATATTTTGCTAAGGACTTGATTAGTGCATTTAGGCATGACAAGTGATCTATTAGGCTCATTCATGAAAAACAAATGAATTGGATGATTATATGTGCCACTATTGCCTCTATGCTTGATATGATCTAGTGGTAACATATAACATGTTTGTGGGCTTGCGAACCTAGTGTTTGATCTAGAAAATGAGCTAAAAGGTGTTTAACTCAACATTGTCAAGATAACCCTTGCAAGAGGTGTCAAGAAGCTTGCCATTGGATCAAACCGAGTTAAATATCTTAAGCAAGTGATCTAGATTGAACCAAATTGAAATAATGATCCTATTCACCCCATTGATTGACTTACTCAACCCAAAATTTGAGCCGTATCTTTTATGGCAATTAATGACAAAGGGGGAGAGATTAGTCACAAAGATAGAATGATACAAAGGGGAGAGATATGACAAAGAAGGGGATCAATTAAAATTTGAGAATTTAAAATTTGAGCACTCAAATAGGGGAAGCAAGCTCATAAACTTGATTGATGCATTTGAATGTGCACTTACATATGGTTGCTTGCATTGCACAAGTTTTAAATTCAAGATATATGCTTGTGTGGTGTATGCTAGTAGTATAACTTAATTGATGATTTGAATGCTAGCATGCATAGATAATAGCTAGATATACCTTTGTTTTCACAAGTGGTACTCGAACCTTGCTTCTAATGTTGATCTCATGC
>JAHUYU010001542.1:0-20160 GCA_030439765.1 Tripidium arundinaceum | reverse complement strand
GTTGTGGTTAAAACAAGTGACTGCTGTGCTGCTGTCCAGATTCTGTGCATGTGCTTAAGTTGAATGCCTTTGGTGTGATGCATCTCATGTTACCATTCTTCGCATTCATTCACTTGCATCTTGCATCTCATTTAGGTATGCTAGATGAACCACGTGAAGGATGTGATGTTGGAGCCGAACCCGAAGACGGTGTTTGGTGGACCTATCCCGAAGATGGAAGGACTAAGCAAGTACTGGGACCAAAGATGTCACCAAGACGGTGCAAGCTAACTGAACTGACTTTTGTGCCGGATTCCAGGCAAGCCCCGGAGCATTCTAAGCCTCCTACCCATTCTTTTTATAAATGCACATGAGTATAACTTTTGAATGATGCATTAGGTTGATAGGAGTTGAATGGAACCGTTGTTGCATGACTACCTTGTCCACATTATAAATATACCTAAAACCTTACTAGCATAGTGGATCGTTTATGCTTAGCCATGCTTAGACCGGTAGAAGTCAGGTGATTTCCTGTCACCTGCGAGATATAGGTGGATACCTGGTCACGGTTGGCTATATTTGCTATCGTGGAAAATAACCATGTGATGATGTTATAAATGGAGACCAGGCGGAATCTCATATGTTGGTGGTGTTGTAACTTATAGTGATTTCGTCTGTGATGATTAAGGACTGTATCGTTGTTGGAACTTCTGTCGAGATTGAACGCATGCCTATCACTTAGCTGGCCGGATAAGTCGTTCCGACCGCGAAGCCGAGTAGCTCAACTCAGGCCGGGCCCCGTTCTGTTCGAGTGCGCAATCAGGAAGTCAGAGCATAGACCATGGGCAAGCATGACCTAGCTGTTCGGCGTTGACCGTGGCAGGCATGGCTTGAATACCCTATCTACCATGGTAAGACCTGTGTTGCGGCGCTGATCAGACCCGCGAAGTTGGTTCCTGAGTTGTACCAAAGGTGACCTAAGGCTACCTTCGCGAGCTATGCCTGGGTTTGTGTTAGGAATAAACCCCAGATCTGGTTGGAATCAATTCGAATCGCCGTCTCTCCCGGATAGTGAGAAACTCAACTAGCTTCAGCATCGTAGTAACACTTGATGGAATATGATGGTTATGATGATTATATGACAAACTGGATATGGTTACTACTGTGATGCTCATTAATTCAATGAATGCATCTCTGTCCAAAACATAGACAGAATCAGACATGCCACTTTAGACAGCTATAACTAGAGTTCCACATGTCCAATAAATGTCATTCTGAACTTTTTAGAAATATTAACAAATTGTGAACAACTTTGTTATAAACATCTAGAGCTAATTCTGCTACTAACAAGGTCACACATTACAAACAAGGCAACCCTGTCTGGGTTTGGGCAGAAACAGCCACAGCAATTTAAACAACTATAGCTAAACATCTACTTAACCAAAAATTGTGCTCTTTAGATTTTTGAAAAGCTTAAGAAAAGTACTACAACTCACTTATTGTCATCAAAGCATTTTCAAAACTTAAATGGGCCAAAAAATACAATCTTTCAAGTCTGTTCAGAATAAGAGCAAAGCAACACAGAGCAATTGTTTTTTTTATAGCTCCTAAACTATCAGTCCGAAAATCCTGAAATTTTTACCAGCCATCAATCATCACATAGGTTGCATGCCACAAACATTTCACATTTATTTGAGCACTACCACTGCAGTTATGAAAAATACAAGTAAGACTAGCATTAAAACCCTAACCTGCATAAATCTATTTTTACAGCAAAAACTTTAAAATAAAACATGCCATATTATAGATCCACTGCATAGATCTACTCACAAGGATTCCAAAAAGTCCTCATTTGCCATTTTACGATTTTTCTATAATTTACTACGAATTTCCAAACTTTCAACCATAAATCTAGAAAAGATTAAAATGAAAAAGAGAAATAGCACTGTTCACACTATTCACTTGAGTCATGACCTATGCATTTAACCCCCTGGAAAAGCTCCTATTTACACCATGAGCTCCTTCTTCTTTCTTACGAACACAGAGCAGAGGAGGTGGCCGGGCTTCGGGATTCCGGTGGCCGTGGGAGTGGGTCGGCGGCAAGGAGGGGCGGCGCAGCACCCTTGGGGCCGTGTGCACCCACGGTTGCTGCTGGCTTGGCCGGAGATGACGCGTGCAAGGCCGGCCACGTACGTGCGCAGGCCGGCCGCAGCTGCATCGTTGGTGGCGGCGCTACGACGGTGCCGGCGATTGGAGGTAGTCGGCGAGGGGCGCGTGCAGGGAGAGAAGAGGGTGGCTGAGCTGGAGGGGGCTGCTGCGAAGGAGGAGCAGCGGCTGCGCGAGCTCTGCTGCTCGGTTGGTCATGGCAAGAGCGAGGGAGAGAGACAGAGAAGAGAGAGTGCGAGAGAGGAGGGAGATAGAGGAGAGCTGAGGCAGCGCCGGGCCCTTCTCATCTCCACGCGGCACAAGAGTTGGCGAGGTGGCGAGCGGTGCGCGCACGAGAGGGCCACGCGGCACGCGGCAGCTGTGACCGGTCGGCCACGATGCCATTCCTGAAGTTGGCCAATTTGGCCTGAAAAAAAGACTGAAACTCCTAGCCTTGACACGATATATCTTCCGATTTGTGTAGCAGAGGCTCAAAATTCCTTAATAAGAGTTGTAGAGCTACGTGAGATGAACAACTTTGCTTTAAATAGCAGAGTGAGATTTGGCTTTGTTGGAGAGATCTAGAGCTTCAAAGAGGGGTACATGAAACTGAAATTCGCTCTCAGAAAATTCAGTTCGCGACCGGCAGTGAAGCTGAGTTGGCGTCCAATTAACTTCCAAAATTGATGCATAAGCGACCCAAGTGCTTATAACAAAGTTGGAGATTAGATAAAGGAGTACAACTTTTAGTAAAGGATTTTTCTGAGAAGATCAAAGGTCTGCGAGTTATGGACCACCAAACATAGGGTTTCAGTTAGCTTTAAATAGGGACTTAGAAAGATTTTGGTGAAACCAAAACAGCACTGCTTTCAATCTTGGGCCCACTGTCTGACAAGGTTAGAATCTGATTTAGGCCTTGGTCCCAAAACAAAGTTTGTAGTACTCAACTTAATCTACAACTTTTATTAAATGTCAAACTTCATAACTAGAACATTAGCTATAGTTCTCTGTTGGTCAAGGCAGTAACACCATAGAGCTCAAATTAGGGTTTTAAACCGATGGAGGTATTTTCTTGGCACTTGCTCAACATGAACTCTTCGTGACTTTTGTTCATGAGCGTAATTAGAGTTGTTTGAGCAAGGTTGCAAGGTTTGGTTGACGTCCCAAGTTTCCATTTGCTTAACGAAGCGATTTAAGCAAAATGTAACTTATCATTTCATGTGACTTTTTGATTCCAAATTTTACGAAACTTTTCTAGTGATCCATATAGATAGAGAGTGATATGAGACACATGAAAGAAGCACCTCCAACAAAACTCAAGCATACCTTTTTAAAGGGTCTACATGTAAGCAAATGTGTGTTGTCTCAGTTTAAGTTGGGCTCATTTCCATCAATTTGATCTTGACACCTTGGTCACCACATCCAAGGGTGTGCACTCAAGCTCATGATCATTGCTCAACATATCTTAGTTAGGTCCAAAACCACTGCCTAACTTGGGGCTAACACAAGGGGTGTTACACTCTAGATCCATTGTTTGACTTTACAATAGATGCTTTGCAAGTATGTATGTGCTGTCTCCACACCTATGAGCTCCACATAAGCCTTAGTTGTAGGATGAGAGAGAAGGCACAATGTTTTTCTGCCTTAACCCAAAAATACCACATATTCTAAAGAGAGAAGGCATAATATCATTATTACCTTGGTAAGGATCCACAAATACCACATATTGAGAGACTTGAGAGTGTCATACAATGGAATCTCTGAGTTTCATTTTGAAAACTTATTAAACTCCAGAATGATGGTTGAACAAAGAGCTTGAGACATAGTGTTTGACTTGATCGTTCTATCTTTCAATTGCTCAAGACCCAAGTGAAGGCTGAAGCCCCATGGTTGAAGGTAATATGGGTATGTTTGAAAGTCAGATCAGTTTACTCTAATCCGGAGGAGAATTTTTGTTTGAACGCATGTGTACTTTTGAAGAGTGAAAGCATGGCAGCAACTCCTGATCCATCGCTGGGTTTAGCATTGCTTTGGGACGAGCAAAGGTTAAGCTTGGGGGAGTTGTTGATGGTAGTTAACAACTATTATAAACGTCGAAGAAACTGAATAATGGGTATAAAAGCAATAGCCAACATAGATTATGGGTTTAAACTAACAAAATTCCACAGTTTTGGTGAATCTATATTTCTGCAGGGTTTATTCAGAAAACAGTCAAGAGAGGACCCACTTGTCAGGTTAATTTGCATATTCCGCACGAGCACCAACTCTAGAATATTTCAGAGGACGCCAGAAAGCCACCCTCCAAGGTAGACCCCGAGAGGCCGCTAGGTGGGGCCGGCCGGCCTCCTCACTAGGCCGGCCGGCCTATGGGCCCATGATGTTAGCCTCAGCTTCAACGTCGGTTCCTCCACCGCCTTAAAGATTGCATCTAAGCCGTTGATTAACACTACAAGAAATCTTAGGATCTATGACGATCAAGTCAAACACTATGTCTCAAGCTCTTTGTTCAACCATCATTCTGGAGTTTAATAAGTTTTCAAAATGAAACTCAGAGATTCCATTGTATGACACTCTCAAGTCTCTCAATATGTGGTATTTGTGGATCCTTACCAAGGTAATAATGATATTATGCCTTCTCTCTTTAGAATATGTGGTATTTTTGGGTTAAGGCAGAAAAACATTGTGCCTTCTCTCTCATCCTACAACTAAGGCTTATGTGGAGCTCATAGGTGTGGAGACAGCACATACATACTTGCAAAGCATCTATTGTAAAGTCAAACAATGGATCTAGAGTGTAACACCCCTTGTGTTAGCCCCAAGTTAGGCAGTGGTTTTGGACCTAACTAAGATATGTTGAGCAATGATCATGAGCTTGAGTGCACACCCTTGGATGTGGTGACCAAGGTGTCAAGATCAAATTGATGGAAATGAGCCCAACTTAAACTGAGACAACACACATTTGCTTACATGTAGACCCTTTAAAAAGGTATGCTTGAGTTTTGTTGGAGGTGCTTCTTTCATGTGTCTCATATCACTCTCTATCTATATGGATCACTAGAAAAGTTTCGTAAAATTTGGAATCAAAAAGTCACATGAAATGATAAGTTACATTTTGCTTAAATCGCTTCGTTAAGCAAATGGAAACTTGGGACGTCAACCAAACCTTGCAACCTTGCTCAAACAACTCTAATTACGCTCATGAACAAAAGTCACGAAGAGTTCATGTTGAGCAAGTGCCAAGAAAATACCTCCATCGGTTTAAAACCCTAATTTGAGCTCTATGGTGTTACTGCCTTGACCAACAGAGAACTATAGCTAATGTTCTAGTTATGAAGTTTGACATTTAATAAAAGTTGTAGATTAAGTTGAGTACTACAAACTTTGTTTTGGGACCAAGGCCTAAATCAGATTCTAACCTTGTCAGACAGTGGGCCCAAGATTGAAAGCAGTGCTGTTTTGGTTTCACCAAAATCTTTCTAAGTCCCTATTTAAAGCTAACTGAAACCCTATGTTTGGTGGTCCATAACTCGCAGACCTTTGATCTTCTCAGAAAAATCCTTTACTAAAAGTTGTACTCCTTTATCTAATCTCCAACTTTGTTATAAGCACTTGGGGTCGCTTATGCATCAATTTTGGAAGTTAATTGGACGCCAACTCAGCTTCACTGCCGGTCGCGAACTGAATTTTCTGAGAGCGAATTTCAGTTTCATGTACCCCTCTTTGAAGCTCTAGATCTCTCCAACAAAGCCAAATCTCACTCTGCTATTTAAAGCAAAGTTGTTCATCTCACGTAGCTCTACAACTCTTATTAAGGAATTTTGAGCCTCTGCTACACAAATCGGAAGATATATCGTGTCAAGGCTAGGAGTTTCAGTCTTTTTTTCAGGCCAAATTGGCCAACTTCAGGAATGGCATCGTGGCCGACCGGTCACAGCTGCCGCGTGCCGCGTGGCCCTCTCGTGCGCGCACCGCTCGCCACCTCGCCAACTCTTGTGCCGCGTGGAGATGAGAAGGGCCCGGCGCTGCCTCAGCTCTCCTCTATCTCCCTCCTCTCTCGCACTCTCTCTTCTCTGTCTCTCTCCCTCGCTCTTGCCATGACCAACCGAGCAGCAGAGCTCGCGCAGCCGCTGCTCCTCCTTCGCAGCAGCCCCCTCCAGCTCAGCCACCCTCTTCTCTCCCTGCACGCGCCCCTCGCCGACTACCTCCAATCGCCGGCACCGTCGTAGCGCCGCCACCAACGATGCAGCTGCGGCCGGCCTGCGCACGTACGTGGCCGGCCTTGCACGCGTCATCTCCGGCCAAGCCAGCAGCAACCGTGGGTGCACACGGCCCCAAGGGTGCTGCGCCGCCCCTCCTTGCCGCCGACCCACTCCCACGGCCACCGGAATCCCGAAGCCCGGCCACCTCCTCTGCTCTGTGTTCGTAAGAAAGAAGAAGGAGCTCATGGTGTAAATAGGAGCTTTTCCAGGGGGTTAAATGCATAGGTCATGACTCAAGTGAATAGTGTGAACAGTGCTATTTCTCTTTTTCATTTTAATCTTTTCTAGATTTATGGTTGAAAGTTTGGAAATTCGTAGTAAATTATAGAAAAATCGTAAAATGGCAAATGAGGACTTTTTGGAATCCTTGTGAGTAGATCTATGCAGTGGATCTATAATATGGCATGTTTTATTTTAAAGTTTTTGCTGTAAAAATAGATTTATGCAGGTTAGGGTTTTAATGCTAGTCTTACTTGTATTTTTCATAACTGCAGTGGTAGTGCTCAAATAAATGTGAAATGTTTGTGGCATGCAACCTATGTGATGATTGATGGCTGGTAAAAATTTCAGGATTTTCGGACTGATAGTTTAGGAGCTATAAAAAAAACAATTGCTCTGTGTTGCTTTGCTCTTATTCTGAACAGACTTGAAAGATTGTATTTTTTGGCCCATTTAAGTTTTGAAAATGCTTTGATGACAATAAGTGAGTTGTAGTACTTTTCTTAAGCTTTTCAAAAATCTAAAGAGCACAATTTTTGGTTAAGTAGATGTTTAGCTATAGTTGTTTAAATTGCTGTGGCTGTTTCTGCCCAAACCCAGACAGGGTTGCCTTGTTTGTAATGTGTGACCTTGTTAGTAGCAGAATTAGCTCTAGATGTTTATAACAAAGTTGTTCACAATTTGTTAATATTTCTAAAAAGTTCAGAATGACATTTATTGGACATGTGGAACTCTAGTTATAGCTGTCTAAAGTGGCATGTCTGATTCTGTCTATGTTTTGGACAGAGATGCATTCATTGAATTAATGAGCATCACAGTAGTAACCATATCCAGTTTGTCATATAATCATCATAACCATCATATTCCATCAAGTGTTACTACGATGCTGAAGCTAGTTGAGTTTCTCACTATCCGGGAGAGACGGCGATTCGAATTGATTCCAACCAGATCTGGGGTTTATTCCTAACACAAACCCAGGCATAGCTCGCGAAGGTAGCCTTAGGTCACCTTTGGTACAACTCAGGAACCAACTTCGCGGGTCTGATCAGCGCCGCAACACAGGTCTTACCATGGTAGATAGGGTATTCAAGCCATGCCTGCCACGGTCAACGCCGAACAGCTAGGTCATGCTTGCCCATGGTCTATGCTCTGACTTCCTGATTGCGCACTCGAACAGAACGGGGCCCGGCCTGAGTTGAGCTACTCGGCTTCGCGGTCGGAACGACTTATCCGGCCAGCTAAGTGATAGGCATGCGTTCAATCTCGACAGAAGTTCCAACAACGATACAGTCCTTAATCATCACAGACGAAATCACTATAAGTTACAACACCACCAACATATGAGATTCCGCCTGGTCTCCATTTATAACATCATCACATGGTTATTTTCCACGATAGCAAATATAGCCAACCGTGACCAGGTATCCACCTATATCTCGCAGGTGACAGGAAATCACCTGACTTCTACCGGTCTAAGCATGGCTAAGCATAAAACGATCCACTATGCTAGTAAGGTTTTAGGTATATTTATAATGTGGACAAGGTAGTCATGCAACAACGGTTCCATTCAACTCCTATCAACCTAATGCATCATTCAAAAGTTATACTCATGTGCATTTATAAAAAGAATGGGTAGGAGGCTTAGAATGCTCCGGGGCTTGCCTGGAATCCGGCACAAAAGTCAGTTCAGTTAGCTTGCACCGTCTTGGTGACATCTTTGGTCCCAGTACTTGCTTAGTCCTTCCATCTTCGGGATAGGTCCACCAAACACCGTCTTCGGGTTCGGCTCCAACATCACATCCTTCACGTGGTTCATCTAGCATACCTAAATGAGATGCAAGATGCAAGTGAATGAATGCGAAGAATGGTAACATGAGATGCATCACACCAAAGGCATTCAACTTAAGCACATGCACAGAATCTGGACAGCAATTTAAACAACTATAGCTAAACATCTACTTAACCAAAAATTGTGCTCTTTAGATTTTTGAAAAGCTTAAGAAAAGTACTACAACTCACTTATTGTCATCAAAGCATTTTCAAAACTTAAATGGGCCAAAAAATACAATCTTTCAAGTCTGTTCAGAATAAGAGCAAAGCAACACAGAGCAATTGTTTTTTTTATAGCTCCTAAACTATCAGTCCGAAAATCCTGAAATTTTTACCAGCCATCAATCATCACATAGGTTGCATGCCACAAACATTTCACATTTATTTGAGCACTACCACTGCAGTTATGAAAAATACAAGTAAGACTAGCATTAAAACCCTAACCTGCATAAATCTATTTTTTACAGCAAAAACTTTAAAATAAAACATGCCATATTATAGATCCACTGCATAGATCTACTCACAAGGATTCCAAAAAGTCCTCATTTGCCATTTTACGATTTTTCTATAATTTACTACGAATTTCCAAACTTTCAACCATAAATCTAGAAAAGATTAAAATGAAAAAGAGAAATAGCACTGTTCACACTATTCACTTGAGTCATGACCTATGCATTTAACCCCCTGGAAAAGCTCCTATTTACACCATGAGCTCCTTCTTCTTTCTTACGAACACAGAGCAGAGGAGGTGGCCGGGCTTCGGGATTCCGGTGGCCGTGGGAGTGGGTCGGCGGCAAGGAGGGGCGGCGCAGCACCCTTGGGGCCGTGTGCACCCACGGTTGCTGCTGGCTTGGCCGGAGATGACGCGTGCAAGGCCGGCCACGTACGTGCGCAGGCCGGCCGCAGCTGCATCGTTGGTGGCGGCGCTACGACGGTGCCGGCGATTGGAGGTAGTCGGCGAGGGGCGCGTGCAGGGAGAGAAGAGGGTGGCTGAGCTGGAGGGGGCTGCTGCGAAGGAGGAGCAGCGGCTGCGCGAGCTCTGCTGCTCGGTTGGTCATGGCAAGAGCGAGGGAGAGAGACAGAGAAGAGAGAGTGCGAGAGAGGAGGGAGATAGAGGAGAGCTGAGGCAGCGCCGGGCCCTTCTCATCTCCACGCGGCACAAGAGTTGGCGAGGTGGCGAGCGGTGCGCGCACGAGAGGGCCACGCGGCACGCGGCAGCTGTGACCGGTCGGCCACGATGCCATTCCTGAAGTTGGCCAATTTGGCCTGAAAAAAAGACTGAAACTCCTAGCCTTGACACGATATATCTTCCGATTTGTGTAGCAGAGGCTCAAAATTCCTTAATAAGAGTTGTAGAGCTACGTGAGATGAACAACTTTTGCTTTAAATAGCAGAGTGAGATTTGGCTTTGTTGGAGAGATCTAGAGCTTCAAAGAGGGGTACATGAAACTGAAATTCGCTCTCAGAAAATTCAGTTCGCGACCGGCAGTGAAGCTGAGTTGGCGTCCAATTAACTTCCAAAATTGATGCATAAGCGACCCCAAGTGCTTATAACAAAGTTGGAGATTAGATAAAGGAGTACAACTTTTAGTAAAGGATTTTTCTGAGAAGATCAAAGGTCTGCGAGTTATGGACCACCAAACATAGGGTTTCAGTTAGCTTTAAATAGGGACTTAGAAAGATTTTGGTGAAACCAAAACAGCACTGCTTTCAATCTTGGGCCCACTGTCTGACAAGGTTAGAATCTGATTTAGGCCTTGGTCCCAAAACAAAGTTTGTAGTACTCAACTTAATCTACAACTTTTATTAAATGTCAAACTTCATAACTAGAACATTAGCTATAGTTCTCTGTTGGTCAAGGCAGTAACACCATAGAGCTCAAATTAGGGTTTTAAACCGATGGAGGTATTTTCTTGGCACTTGCTCAACATGAACTCTTCGTGACTTTTGTTCATGAGCGTAATTAGAGTTGTTTGAGCAAGGTTGCAAGGTTTGGTTGACGTCCCAAGTTTCCATTTGCTTAACGAAGCGATTTAAGCAAAATGTAACTTATCATTTCATGTGACTTTTTGATTCCAAATTTTACGAAACTTTTCTAGTGATCCATATAGATAGAGAGTGATATGAGACACATGAAAGAAGCACCTCCAACAAAACTCAAGCATACCTTTTTAAAGGGTCTACATGTAAGCAAATGTGTGTTGTCTCAGTTTAAGTTGGGCTCATTTCCATCAATTTGATCTTGACACCTTGGTCACCACATCCAAGGGTGTGCACTCAAGCTCATGATCATTGCTCAACATATCTTAGTTAGGTCCAAAACCACTGCCTAACTTGGGGCTAACACAAGGGGTGTTACACTCTAGATCCATTGTTTGACTTTACAATAGATGCTTTGCAAGTATGTATGTGCTGTCTCCACACCTATGAGCTCCACATAAGCCTTAGTTGTAGGATGAGAGAGAAGGCACAATGTTTTTCTGCCTTAACCCAAAAATACCACATATTCTAAAGAGAGAAGGCATAATATCATTATTACCTTGGTAAGGATCCACAAATACCACATATTGAGAGACTTGAGAGTGTCATACAATGGAATCTCTGAGTTTCATTTTGAAAACTTATTAAACTCCAGAATGATGGTTGAACAAAGAGCTTGAGACATAGTGTTTGACTTGATCGTTCTATCTTTCAATTGCTCAAGACCCAAGTGAAGGCTGAAGCCCCATGGTTGAAGGTAATATGGGTATGTTTGAAAGTCAGATCAGTTTACTCTAATCCGGAGGAGAATTTTTGTTTGAACGCATGTGTACTTTTGAAGAGTGAAAGCATGGCAGCAACTCCTGATCCATCGCTGGGTTTAGCATTGCTTTGGGACGAGCAAAGGTTAAGCTTGGGGGAGTTGTTGATGGTAGTTAACAACTATTATAAACGTCGAAGAAACTGAATAATGGGTATAAAAGCAATAGCCAACATAGATTATGGGTTTAAACTAACAAAATTCCACAGTTTTGGTGAATCTATATTTCTGCAGGGTTTATTCAGAAAACAGTCAAGAGAGGACCCACTTGTCAGGTTAATTTGCATATTCCGCACGAGCACCAACTCTAGAATATTTCAGAGGACGCCAGAAAGCCACCCTCCAAGGTAGACCCCGAGAGGCCGCTAGGTGGGGCCGGCCGGCCTCCTCACTAGGCCGGCCGGCCTATGGGCCCATGATGTTAGCCTCAGCTTCAACGTCGGTTCCTCCACCGCCTTAAAGATTGCATCTAAGCCGTTGATTAACACTACAAGAAATCTTAGGATCTATGACGATCTATTATCATCATAAATTCTGATATTTTTGTCATAGCAGTTACATTTATTACGACTGCATGACGAAGAACCATTCGTCAAAGATCATGCGTAGTAAATCTTGTTTAATGACGACTGCATGTTTTTTCATCATAATTTTTATGACGACCTGATTAAAAAGTCGTCACTAAATATCTTAAGGCCTGACTATGCCCATGTACTAAGCAGGCTTTTAATGGGCCAAATATAATTGTAGGCCTAATCAAGCCCAAACAAAATTCATCCATTACAGCCCACCCAAAATTCATCCATACAGCCCATGGCACCCCATAATTTATCGATCACAACCCATATACAAGCATCAATCACATCCCAAATATCAATCAATAACTTCGTTCCAGGAAGATATAGAAAATATGGTCATGTCCATTCGTGACTAAACTTTCAAGTCACGGGTAACTTAACATTTACCATGGTTTGTAGCACAAATTGGTACGTCCTTTAAGCAAAAGATCAACCAAGTCTCACAAGTAAGGGAATGGCCTACGCCTTATTGAGGCTAAACGCATGACGAAGAACATTGGTCTCCTATGCTGCTTTCCACCTTGTTTATGATTCCTTCAAGGCCTCGAACACATCCTAGTAAACATTCAATTTGTCCCAAAGTTAAAGAGGTTCAATTTGTCCCAAAGTTAAGAGGTTTGGTGATACTTAAGGACAGATGCATGCAACACAGGTTAACATCACAGCTTGTAGCTATCTGATAAAACGATAACTAATTAATACATAAAAAAGGATTAGTAGGACATTTTTACCATGTGCAGGCAGTTAGTTCTTACTATAGATTTTGCTACTCAAATATAATTTGCAGTCCTATCAATCATTCCTTGTTTCAGTGCAATTCAGAAGCAAAGATAAAGCTTGTTTCAGTTAGCTACAAGAACAACTTAGCCAGAATTGAAACAATTTTTTTACTGTTTCAGTTAGACTGTTGTGCACTAAGAACACAGTTTCAATTAACATTTCTATGGCAGTGTAACATATATAGAACTGTAACTAAAACAAATATTTCCATTTACATATTCACATCAATGGATGATCTCAATATATAGAACTGTAATTAAAACAAATCATGTGTAGTTTGTTTGTGATGATCTATATTCCATCATAACTTGCTACCTTCCGTCATAAATTAGTGAAATGATCATACTAATATCGTTGCTTTGCACATTGGGAACACAAGCATACTTAACGAGCCACATCCAACAAATCAAAATTACCTGGTAGACAATGAGATTGATCATATTCAGCCTTTTCCCCCTAGCATAACAACAACAGTTTGAAAGCTAGGTATATTCCAAATAGTATATATGTGGAAGCTGCAGTGTTGAGTAAAGGCTTTTTCTTTGCAAACAACCGTTTCCATTTCAATTGTAAAATGAAATATTGGTCTGCACAATAAACTGCCTACGAAAATGGTTTGAGCCTACGAATTTGGTTTAAAAACCTGCTGCCGTCTGCTTGCACCACAGCATTTGGGGGCATCGGTGTCTTATTGGTGGCGTTTGAGATATGCGTCAGCTATATGTTGCACAAAACACATAAAAAATTTCACCATTTTAAATGAACCCGCCTAAAATTGGGCCAAATGGGCGGAAGCCCGCCAGACCACCAATTCCCCAGCCCGCTAAATACTCCTAACCCTAAATCCTCTCCCCACTCCCTGCTACCCATCCGCCGCCGCTGCATCTTGCGCTCGCGCTCGCGCCGCCGTCGCGCGCTTACGCCTCGCGCCTCACGTTGTCGCGCACTCGCGGGCTTGGGGCTTAGCTCCGCGCCGCTCCGCCGACGGCCGCCGCCCCGCCTTGGACCACCGGCGCCAGCTCCCCTCGTCCCCAGCGCGCGAGTTAGGCGAGGTGGAAAGCAAGCAGTGAGGCACGAATGGCGGCACGGACGCCTGGGCAGCCTGAGAAGCGGCGCAGGCGCCTGACCCCCCCTCCCCCCACCCCCACCCCCATCCAGTGAGCTGTTGTGGCACGCTTCGTCTAGGCCAGCAGGAGCGCTTGACCTGCGCCCCCCGTGTGGTCAGCAGCCACCGGCGCGGGGAAGCCGACATGACACGCACGATCTGCATCCGCTGCGCCCACCACAGCTTCCACCTTCACAAGTTCACCTGCTCGTCTGCAGCTACCCCGCCGCCCTTATCAGCAAGTGTAAGATCCGCCTCCACGCTTCCAAATGAGCCTCCACGCACCAGCTCCTGCGGTGAGCTGAGCCCCTGCTCTATTCTTCAAACCTTCTTCTCCATTTGATTTTACGGATTTCCGATTCCCCCAAACTGCAGATGAGCCGGTGCCGCGCGGTGGAAGTGCTGCGGAGGTCCGACAGTAGAGCACGGCCTCTTCCTGTCTCCTCTTTCCTGTTCTTCCTCCATCGTATGTAGATGCAGAAGCATCCTATGGCTCCGCATCAGCTTTGTCGATCTAGAAATGGCTCTAAAATAGTGCTATTTTTAATTGGTACTGAGTAATAAATCAATTGGTAGGAATAACCAAATGCAACTTGAAACAAGTGATAAGTACCAATCAGCAAGAAGATCTACAACGAACTGTATAGGCGCATTAGACATGTTTATTTCAATCTTCCATTGCCTGGTCCTTTTCTTTTATTTCTGCAAATGAACACATGTAAAATTTTGCATTATCTGTTCCCTCCATGTCCTTCTACTGCATGATTTGTGTATTTATTTTTGATTCATGCAGCTAAAGAAATCTGGAAAGGCTCGATTGAAAATTATGAAAAATCTGAAAACAACATCACCTTACAGGAGCAAGGAGCCAGGAGGTGTCGTTGTGGTGGATGCCAGAGTCGAGAGCCGGTGTTGTGCAGACAAGCAGGAACTGAGAGTCATCGTCGTGTGGCAGACAAGAGCTAGAATGCGTTACCATGTGTGGATTAGAGGCAGGAGGACTAGGTGATGCTCTCTCACCCTCTCTGCAAGGATGCTTATTTTAAGAAGCATTAATTTGTGGTGGCCTAATAAGGTTCATAGATGGATTATTTAAATCCATTGGAATATTTAAATGGAAATATGAATACACGACACACCCTACACATGATTTGTTTTAATTACAGTTCTATATATTGAGATCATCCATTGATGTGAATATGTAAATGGAAATATTTGTTTTAGTTACAGTTCTATATATGTTACACTGCCATAGAAATGTTAATTGAAACTGTGTTCTTAGTGCACAACAGTCTAACTGAAACAGTAAAAAAATTGTTTCAATTCTGGCTAAGTTGTTCTTGTAGCTAACTGAAACAAGCTTTATCTTTGCTTCTGAATTGCACTGAAACAAGGAATGATTGATAGGACTGCAAATTATATTTGAGTAGCAAAATCTATAGTAAGAACTAACTGCCTGCACATGGTAAAAATGTCCTACTAATCCTTTTTTATGTATTAATTAGTTATCGTTTTATCAGATAGCTACAAGCTGTGATGTTAACCTGTGTTGCATGCATCTGTCCTTAAGTATCACCAAACCTCTTAACTTTGGGACAAATTGAACCTCTTTAACTTTGGGACAAATTGAATGTTTACTAGGATGTGTTCGAGGCCTTGAAGGAATCATAAACAAGGTGGAAAGCAGCATAGGAGACCAATGTTCTTCGTCATGCGTTTAGCCTCAATAAGGCGTAGGCCATTCCCTTACTTGTGAGACTTGGTTGATCTTTTGCTTAAAGGACGTACCAATTTGTGCTACAAACCATGGTAAATGTTAAGTTACCCGTGACTTGAAAGTTTAGTCACGAATGGACATGACCATATTTTCTATATCTTCCTGGAACGAAGTTATTGATTGATATTTGGGATGTGATTGATGCTTGTATATGGGTTGTGATCGATAAATTATGGGGTGCCATGGGCTGTATGGATGAATTTTGGGTGGGCTGTAATGGATGAATTTTGTTTGGGCTTGATTAGGCCTACAATTATATTTGGCCCATTAAAAGCCTGCTTAGTACATGGGCATAGTCAGGCCTTAAGATATTTAGTGACGACTTTTTAATCAGGTCGTCATAAAAATTATGATGAAAAAACATGCAGTCGTCATTAAACAAGATTTACTACGCATGATCTTTGACGAATGGTTCTTCGTCATGCAGTCGTAATAAATGTAACTGCTATGACAAAAATATCAGAATTTATGATGATAATAGATCGTCATAGATCCTAAGATTTCTTGTAGTGTTAATCAACGGCTTAGATGCAATCTTTAAGGCGGTGGAGGAACCGACGTTGAAGCTGAGGCTAACATCATGGGCCCATAGGCCGGCCGGCCTAGTGAGGAGGCCGGCCGGCCCCACCTAGCGGCCTCTCGGGGTCTACCTTGGAGGGTGGCTTTCTGGCGTCCTCTGAAATATTCTAGAGTTGGTGCTCGTGCGGAATATGCAAATTAACCTGACAAGTGGGTCCTCTCTTGACTGTTTTCTGAATAAACCCTGCAGAAATATAGATTCACCAAAACTGTGGAATTTTGTTAGTTTAAACCCATAATCTATGTTGGCTATTGCTTTTATACCCATTATTCAGTTTCTTCGACGTTTATAATAGTTGTTAACTACCATCAACAACTCCCCCAAGCTTAACCTTTGCTCGTCCCAAAGCAATGCTAAACCCAGCGATGGATCAGGAGTTGCTGCCATGCTTTCACTCTTCAAAAGTACACATGCGTTCAAACAAAAATTCTCCTCCGGATTAGAGTAAACTGATCTGACTTTCAAACATACCCATATTACCTTCAACCATGGGGCTTCAGCCTTCACTTGGGTCTTGAGCAATTGAAAGATAGAACGATCAAGTCAAACACTATGTCTCAAGCTCTTTGTTCAACCATCATTCTGGAGTTTAATAAGTTTTCAAAATGAAACTCAGAGATTCCATTGTATGACACTCTCAAGTCTCTCAATATGTGGTATTTGTGGATCCTTACCAAGGTAATAATGATATTATGCCTTCTCTCTTTAGAATATGTGGTATTTTTGGGTTAAGGCAGAAAAACATTGTGCCTTCTCTCTCATCCTACAACTAAGGCTTATGTGGAGCTCATAGGTGTGGAGACAGCACATACATACTTGCAAAGCATCTATTGTAAAGTCAAACAATGGATCTAGAGTGTAACACCCCTTGTGTTAGCCCCAAGTTAGGCAGTGGTTTTGGACCTAACTAAGATATGTTGAGCAATGATCATGAGCTTGAGTGCACACCCTTGGATGTGGTGACCAAGGTGTCAAGATCAAATTGATGGAAATGAGCCCAACTTAAACTGAGACAACACACATTTGCTTACATGTAGACCCTTTAAAAAGGTATGCTTGAGTTTTGTTGGAGGTGCTTCTTTCATGTGTCTCATATCACTCTCTATCTATATGGATCACTAGAAAAGTTTCGTAAAATTTGGAATCAAAAAGTCACATGAAATGATAAGTTACATTTTGCTTAAATCGCTTCGTTAAGCAAATGGAAACTTGGGACGTCAACCAAACCTTGCAACCTTGCTCAAACAACTCTAATTACGCTCATGAACAAAAGTCACGAAGAGTTCATGTTGAGCAAGTGCCAAGAAAATACCTCCATCGGTTTAAAACCCTAATTTGAGCTCTATGGTGTTACTGCCTTGACCAACAGAGAACTATAGCTAATGTTCTAGTTATGAAGTTTGACATTTAATAAAAGTTGTAGATTAAGTTGAGTACTACAAACTTTGTTTTGGGACCAAGGCCTAAATCAGATTCTAACCTTGTCAGACAGTGGGCCCAAGATTGAAAGCAGTGCTGTTTTGGTTTCACCAAAATCTTTCTAAGTCCCTATTTAAAGCTAACTGAAACCCTATGTTTGGTGGTCCATAACTCGCAGACCTTTGATCTTCTCAGAAAAATCCTTTACTAAAAGTTGTACTCCTTTATCTAATCTCCAACTTTGTTATAAGCACTTGGGGTCGCTTATGCATCAATTTTGGAAGTTAATTGGACGCCAACTCAGCTTCACTGCCGGTCGCGAACTGAATTTTCTGAGAGCGAATTTCAGTTTCATGTACCCCTCTTTGAAGCTCTAGATCTCTCCAACAAAGCCAAATCTCACTCTGCTATTTAAAGCAAAGTTGTTCATCTCACGTAGCTCTACAACTCTTATTAAGGAATTTTGAGCCTCTGCTACACAAATCGGAAGATATATCGTGTCAAGGCTAGGAGTTTCAGTCTTTTTTTCAGGCCAAATTGGCCAACTTCAGGAATGGCATCGTGGCCGACCGGTCACAGCTGCCGCGTGCCGCGTGGCCCTCTCGTGCGCGCACCGCTCGCCACCTCGCCAACTCTTGTGCCGCGTGGAGATGAGAAGGGCCCGGCGCTGCCTCAGCTCTCCTCTATCTCCCTCCTCTCTCGCACTCTCTCTTCTCTGTCTCTCTCCCTCGCTCTTGCCATGACCAACCGAGCAGCAGAGCTCGCGCAGCCGCTGCTCCTCCTTCGCAGCAGCCCCCTCCAGCTCAGCCACCCTCTTCTCTCCCTGCACGCGCCCCTCGCCGACTACCTCCAATCGCCGGCACCGTCGTAGCGCCGCCACCAACGATGCAGCTGCGGCCGGCCTGCGCACGTACGTGGCCGGCCTTGCACGCGTCATCTCCGGCCAAGCCAGCAGCAACCGTGGGTGCACACGGCCCCAAGGGTGCTGCGCCGCCCCTCCTTGCCGCCGACCCACTCCCACGGCCACCGGAATCCCGAAGCCCGGCCACCTCCTCTGCTCTGTGTTCGTAAGAAAGAAGAAGGAGCTCATGGTGTAAATAGGAGCTTTTCCAGGGGGTTAAATGCATAGGTCATGACTCAAGTGAATAGTGTGAACAGTGCTATTTCTCTTTTTCATTTTAATCTTTTCTAGATTTATGGTTGAAAGTTTGGAAATTCGTAGTAAATTATAGAAAAATCGTAAAATGGCAAATGAGGACTTTTTGGAATCCTTGTGAGTAGATCTATGCAGTGGATCTATAATATGGCATGTTTTATTTTAAAGTTTTTGCTGTAAAAATAGATTTATGCAGGTTAGGGTTTTAATGCTAGTCTTACTTGTATTTTTCATAACTGCAGTGGTAGTGCTCAAATAAATGTGAAATGTTTGTGGCATGCAACCTATGTGATGATTGATGGCTGGTAAAAATTTCAGGATTTTCGGACTGATAGTTTAGGAGCTATAAAAAAAACAATTGCTCTGTGTTGCTTTGCTCTTATTCTGAACAGACTTGAAAGATTGTATTTTTTGGCCCATTTAAGTTTTGAAAATGCTTTGATGACAATAAGTGAGTTGTAGTACTTTTCTTAAGCTTTTCAAAAATCTAAAGAGCACAATTTTTGGTTAAGTAGATGTTTAGCTATAGTTGTTTAAATTGCTGTGGCTGTTTCTGCCCAAACCCAGACAGGGTTGCCTTGTTTGTAATGTGTGACCTTGTTAGTAGCAGAATTAGCTCTAGATGTTTATAACAAAGTTGTTCACAATTTGTTAATATTTCTAAAAAGTTCAGAATGACATTTAATTGGACATGTGGAACTCTAGTTATAGCTGTCTAAAGTGGCATGTCTGATTCTGTCTATGTTTTGGACAGAGATGCATTCATTGAATTAATTGATCTTGTTAGCTGTAGAATCATCTTAAGATGATAATAAGAAAGTTGTAGGTAAATTTATAAGCTTTCCAAAAAGTTAAGAATCATGTTTGTTGGAGGTCTAGGACTCCAGTTATGCTTCTTTGAAGTGCCTATCAGTTTTCTGTCTATATTTGTACCTCTACTGTTTGAGCTGCATGTGCAGTTTTGATTGTGCAATTATTATCGTGGTGTAAATGATGTTTTATGTGGACAAGGTAGTCATGCAACAACGGTTCCATTCAACTCCTATCAACCTAATGCATCATTCAAAAGTTATACTCATGTGCATTTATAAAAAGAATGGGTAGGAGGCTTAGAATGCTCCGGGGCTTGCCTGGAATCCGGCACAAAAGTCAGTTCAGTTAGCTTGCACCGTCTTGGTGACATCTTTGGTCCCAGTACTTGCTTAGTCCTTCCATCTTCGGGATAGGTCCACCAAACACCGTCTTCGGGTTCGGCTCCAACATCACATCCTTCACGTGGTTCATCTAGCATACCTAAATGAGATGCAAGATGCAAGTGAATGAATGCGAAGAATGGTAACATGAGATGCATCACACCAAAGGCATTCAACTTAAGCACATGCACAGAATCTGGACAGCAGCACAGCAGTCACTTGTTTTAACCACAACTGAAGCTACAAGCATCCAATACAGGTGATCCTAGACTCTCTAGAAATATAATGAAATTATCCACAACTCTTTTATTATCACCCAGGGGTGATTCAAATCTTAACA
>JAHUYU010000699.1:0-19035 GCA_030439765.1 Tripidium arundinaceum | reverse complement strand
GAGTGCAGAGGGTGTCAAGCTGCTGTGCCGATGGTGCCTAGGGTTCGGAGCGGGGTGGCAGAGGGGGCGGCTGGAGAGTGGAGATGGAGGCAGAGATGGCGACTCCTTGCGATTTTATGTGGCCACCACAATACCACAAATGCCCTTGTATGAAATCGATGGCGTGGTAAAAACCTCTTTTCCGTGTGGAGGGCAAAAGAGAGAGATCTAATTTTTGATGTGTGTTGGCGGCACTACTCGGTGCGGTGTGAAATTTTTGCCCCTAATACAATTTTCGCACGGATAGCTCCGGTCTCTATGAAATTTTCAGTCAGCAGAGACTAGAGTTTTATAATGATAGACTAATGTGTCCTAATCATCGGATCACCCAATATTAATCCACTAAGTTTTAGTGGACCCACCAAGTTTCGGTGGACGGCGACTCCTTGACAGCTTTTATGTGTCGATGATGAAATTTTGGGGCAGAAAAGGCATTCAGTAGAGAACTTTTCCTTAGTTCACATGTGCTTTATTCGAGTAATGGCCTCCATATAAGCTGTAGTTAGGTGCCTAATTTGCATGCTCCTGCTCTGTTTTGTTGACATTCGGTACAAGGTTTACTTAATAAATGCCTTTGTAATCTAGATGTTGACATTCAGAATATCTCCCTGAAGCAGGGGAGCGTGTTCAGGGATATGGTGATACAGATACAGATTTAGAAGAGCCAGTATCCATTGCAATTGAGGTGCTTGTTCTATCTTGTCAAGTTGGGAGGGGTGGGGGGTTAGTGTAGGTAGCCGCACAATTCAATTCTTTGTTGTGTGGATAGCAATGCAATTTGTACATGCTTGCTGCTTAAGTTTGTTTCTCCAATTTCAGTCTCTGGGTTGAACAAGCCATAGAGAAGTCCCTGCCAGCAGAGCAAAAGGCAGCACCGATATGGGTCCTGGGGGACGGCAATCCAAGAGAGTGAAGTCAACTAGTCCAGTAGAGTTGCAGCATCTTGGAGTTCCTACTCGGTCCAAAAGTCAGCACGCACAAGGCGAACAAAGCCCTGTGAGGGACTGGTCACGTCAAGATGACCTTAGCCATGCTGAAGAGGAGACTCCCCCTCCCCACCCGCAGAATGACCAGACTTGCGAAGGTTGGTATTACCTTAGACATGTCTATCAATCAATTCACACTATTTGATATCCATGTCACTTTTCTAACAATCTGAATGTATGAAAACTGTGTAGTACCATTGCAGAGAAGAGCGAGGAAGTCAAGGCTAGCAACTAGGGGAGTTTTGCTTCACAAAATCACCGAATCAATGGGAAGAAGGATGCCCATCTCTATTGCCAAGGGGAACAGAAGGCCACATGATCCATTGCAAGCTGCCAAGTTTGCCTCAAAGGTAGGTGTAGTAGTCAGGTCTCAAGTACCAATTTTTTCGCACTGGAAATAATACAAGCGACAGACCCAACATTTCGATGAATTTATGGCCAATGTCACACCTGGATCTAAAAAAACAAAACCGAATGCACATCACATGTATGCCATGATCTGTTAATTCATACATGCGATGACAATATAGTGATACAAATCAGTGTTTATTACAAAAGCGATTAATATTACAAAATGACCAGAGGGTCTAAAACAAAAATTACATCAAAGTACCAGCAAAGCAGGGTCTCCATCCCCGCAGGCAGCCGGGGGGTACACCAGCCTAACAATGACACAGTCTTTGGGGAAACACCATCTTCTAGAAACTCCATCTTCTAGTCCGAACAGCTTGGAGGGGCTTTGTAAAGGCCTTATAGTGTGACCCGCTGGGCACCTAGGAAGTGTTTAGCGTGATGGGGAAAGATGACTCATGGTGAAAGTGTGCAAGCTCTACAGAGTGTAAAACTGATATATCAGCCATGCTCATGGTCAAGAGCGGCTTGGACTTCTTCGTGATTAGATGGCTCTAGTTCGGTTGGGTGGTTCCCTTGGTAAGGGAATGGTTGGTTTCGTTGGGAGCTTGGATGGAATACAAGTGTTGGTTCTCTGAGGAGAAGGTAGAATCTCACCTAGATAAATAGGTGCTTAAGGTTTAAGGTAATAGGTGTGTCGCTTAGGTGCTGTGTCAACTTGTATAAGCCTATCCTTGTTACAAGCCTCATGTCATACTTTCCTACACTTGCGGAGTACATTTCAATGTACTCACCCTTCTCTTTGTCCCCCTTGCTACCCCACCTAGCTGTTCGGACTAGAAGATGGAGTTTCTAGAAGATGGTGTTTCCCCAAAGACTGTGTCATTGTTAGGCTGGTGTACCCCCCGGCTGCCTGCGGGGATGGAGACCCTGCTTTGCTGGTACTTTGATGTAATTTTTGTTTTAGACCCTCTGGTCATTTTGTAATATTAATCGCTTTTGTAATAAACACTGATTTGTATCACTATATTGTCATCGCATGTATGAATTAACAGATCATGGCATACATGTGATGTGCATTCGGTTTTGTTTTTTTAGATCCAGGTGTGACATTGGCCATAAATTCATCGAAATGTTGGGTCTGTCGCTTGTATTATTTCCAGTGCGAAAAAATTGGTACTTGAGACCTGACTACTACACCTACCTTTGAGGCAAACTTGGCAGCTTGCAATGGATCATGTGGCCTTCTGTTCCCCTTGGCAATAGAGATGGGCATCCTTCTTCCCATTGATTCGGTGATTTTGTGAAGCAAAACTCCCCTAGTTGCTAGCCTTGACTTCCTCGCTCTTCTCTGCAATGGTACTACACAGTTTTCATACATTCAGATTGTTAGAAAAGTGACATGGATATCAAATAGTGTGAATTGATTGATAGACATGTCTAAGGTAATACCAACCTTCGCAAGTCTGGTCATTCTGCGGGTGGGGAGGGGGAGTCTCCTCTTCAGCATGGCTAAGGTCATCTTGACGTGACCAGTCCCTCACAGGGCTTTGTTCGCCTTGTGCGTGCTGACTTTTGGACCGAGTAGGAACTCCAAGATGCTGCAACTCTACTGGACTAGTTGACTTCACTCTCTTGGATTGCCGTCCCCCAGGACCCATATCGGTGCTGCCTTTTGCTCTGCTGGCAGGGACTTCTCTATGGCTTGTTCAACCCAGAGACTGAAATTGGAGAAACAAACTTAAGCAGCAAGCATGTACAAATTGCATTGCTATCCACACAACAAAGAATTGAATTGTGCGGCTACCTACACTAACCCCCCACCCCTCCCAACTTGACAAGATAGAACAAGCACCTCAATTGCAATGGATACTGGCTCTTCTAAATCTGTATCTGTATCACCATATCCCTGAACACGCTCCCCTGCTTCAGGGAGATATTCTGAATGTCAACATCTAGATTACAAAGGCATTTATTAAGTAAACCTTGTACCGAATGTCAACAAAACAGAGCAGGAGCATGCAAATTAGGCACCTAACTACAGCTTATATGGAGGCCATTACTCGAATAAAGCACATGTGAACTAAGGAAAAGTTCTCTACTGAATGCCTTTTCTGCCCCAAAATTTCATCATCGACACATAAAAGCTGTCAAGGAGTCGCCGTCCACCGAAACTTGGTGGGTCCACTAAAACTTAGTGGATTAATATTGGGTGATCCGATGATTAGGACACATTAGTCTATCATTATAAAACTCTAGTCTCTGCTGACTGAAAATTTCATAGAGACCGGAGCTATCCGTGCGAAAATTGTATTAGGGGCAAAAATTTCACACCGCACCGAGTAGTGCCGCCAACACACATCAAAAATTAGATCTCTCTCTTTTGCCCTCCACACGGAAAAGAGGTTTTTACCACGCCATCGATTTCATACAAGGGCATTTGTGGTATTGTGGTGGCCACATAAAATCGCAAGGAGTCGCCATCTCTGCCTCCATCTCCACTCTCCAGCCGCCCCCTCTGCCACCCCGCTCCGAACCCTAGGCACCATCGGCACAGCAGCTTGACACCCTCTGCACTCTCCAGCCGCACCCTCTCCCATACCTTCCGAACCCTAGCCGGAGCCGGATCCCCTTCGTCGACAACAGGTCTGCCGATGGTGGAAGGACCGCCTCGATGATGGTACAGGCTGGATCCGGATCCCCTACATCAGCACCTGTCACGACCGAGCCACAACGTCTTCATTGACGACCGCCACACCGAATCTGCTACCCCTTCGTCGATGCCGGCCACACCAGTTCCACGACTAGGATGACAAGAGGGCGGTGCCGATGACGCAGCATAGCAAGGAAACATGGAAGGAAGAGGTACCCAAATTCCTTTTATGATGTGTGTTGTATTCTAGTGGTTCAACCTGGGACATGTAGATAGTGATGGGGTTACATGTTTCTTAGTTGATTGTAGTTCACATGTGCTTTATTCGAGTAATGGCCTCCATATAAGCTGTAGTTAGGTGCCTAATTTGCATGCTCCTGCTCTGTTTTGTTGACATTCGGTACAAGGTTTACTTAATAAATGCCTTTGTAATCTAGATGTTGACATTCAGAATATCTCCCTGAAGCAGGGGAGCGTGTTCAGGGATATGGTGATACAGATACAGATTTAGAAGAGCCAGTATCCATTGCAATTGAGGTGCTTGTTCTATCTTGTCAAGTTGGGAGGGGTGGGGGGTTAGTGTAGGTAGCCGCACAATTCAATTCTTTGTTGTGTGGATAGCAATGCAATTTGTACATGCTTGCTGCTTAAGTTTGTTTCTCCAATTTCAGTCTCTGGGTTGAACAAGCCATAGAGAAGTCCCTGCCAGCAGAGCAAAAGGCAGCACCGATATGGGTCCTGGGGGACGGCAATCCAAGAGAGTGAAGTCAACTAGTCCAGTAGAGTTGCAGCATCTTGGAGTTCCTACTCGGTCCAAAAGTCAGCACGCACAAGGCGAACAAAGCCCTGTGAGGGACTGGTCACGTCAAGATGACCTTAGCCATGCTGAAGAGGAGACTCCCCCTCCCCACCCGCAGAATGACCAGACTTGCGAAGGTTGGTATTACCTTAGACATGTCTATCAATCAATTCACACTATTTGATATCCATGTCACTTTTCTAACAATCTGAATGTATGAAAACTGTGTAGTACCATTGCAGAGAAGAGCGAGGAAGTCAAGGCTAGCAACTAGGGGAGTTTTGCTTCACAAAATCACCGAATCAATGGGAAGAAGGATGCCCATCTCTATTGCCAAGGGGAACAGAAGGCCACATGATCCATTGCAAGCTGCCAAGTTTGCCTCAAAGGTAGGTGTAGTAGTCAGGTCTCAAGTACCAATTTTTTCGCACTGGAAATAATACAAGCGACAGACCCAACATTTCGATGAATTTATGGCCAATGTCACACCTGGATCTAAAAAAACAAAACCGAATGCACATCACATGTATGCCATGATCTGTTAATTCATACATGCGATGACAATATAGTGATACAAATCAGTGTTTATTACAAAAGCGATTAATATTACAAAATGACCAGAGGGTCTAAAACAAAAATTACATCAAAGTACCAGCAAAGCAGGGTCTCCATCCCCGCAGGCAGCCGGGGGGTACACCAGCCTAACAATGACACAGTCTTTGGGGAAACACCATCTTCTAGAAACTCCATCTTCTAGTCCGAACAGCTAGGTGGGGTAGCAAGGGGGACAAAGAGAAGGGTGAGTACATTGAAATGTACTCCGCAAGTGTAGGAAAGTATGACATGAGGCTTGTAACAAGGATAGGCTTATACAAGTTGACACAGCACCTAAGCGACACACCTATTACCTTAAACCTTAAGCACCTATTTATCTAGGTGAGATTCTACCTTCTCCTCAGAGAACCAACACTTGTATTCCATCCAAGCTCCCAACGAAACCAACCATTCCCTTACCAAGGGAACCACCCAACCGAACTAGAGCCATCTAATCACGAAGAAGTCCAAGCCGCTCTTGACCATGAGCATGGCTGATATATCAGTTTTACACTCTGTAGAGCTTGCACACTTTCACCATGAGTCATCTTTCCCCATCACGCTAAACACTTCCTAGGTGCCCAGCGGGTCACACTATAAGGCCTTTACAAAGCCCCTCCAAGCCTGTTTTACACCTCCACTAAGGTTTCACCCCATACATAAGTCAACGACCCTAGGGCCCCCTCTTGTGCCACATAAACCGACCCGATGTAAACCAAAACTTGGAGGAACTAATTAATTAGCCAGGTCCAGCCCATCCAAACCTCATGGTTGCACTGTTAAGCCAGGTTACAAGCTCCGAGAATAGGTCCTTAGAATCCAGGCAGGAACTAGCACAAACCCATTCCACCATTTCCAACAATCCACCAGAACACATTTACCCAAATCCAACATCATACCACCACCAAGACCAACCATCCTACCGGATTCCCTAATCACCATGTTGCTAAAAACATTACCAACCCAAGGTTGTATATATGATTAGTCAAAATTAACATTTAGCCCAGCCCAGCCAAAGACTACAAGCTAAGCATGACATCTACCCATCCAGCCTAGGTTTCAAGGATGACATAACAAAGTCTAGTAAACCCTAACATAGGATTCAAGATTATGACTCAGCATGCAGCTAATGATCTAACTACACTAACTCAAAGTAAAAAAAAGTAGGAGCAAGTATGGTCAAGGACACTTGCCTTTAGAACGCTGTCAGACAATTAATCTTTCCTTTCGGCTCAACCTTGATCGACTTCTTCTTCGATAGACAACAATTACAAGTATAGGTATAAGAAATATACCTACAACCAGTACACCAAACATTACAAAAACATACTACAACAGTTACTAATGGGTAGGGCTCGTTTCTACGATTGCATTAGCGCAAAAACCAACTAAAACGGAGCTATGGTTAAAAAGATAAGCTTTTGAAGTTTTAGGGGCATTTTGGTGAATAAAGGGCATTTTTGTAATTACTTTTCAAAATTAGGGACCAAAAGTAAATTATTTGGACCCCAAAATTATTCTTATAGAGTTTAAATGTTCATTTTGCAAAAGTGCCATTTTTAGAATTATTTCAATTAGTGATGTCAATAATCTGTTTTAGTGGACAAAAATAAATATAAAATAGATTTGTTTTGTTTTATTAAAATGATTAATGATGTTATAATTCCATTTATGATATCATTAATGTGTTTTACTTAATAAAATAATTCTAAAAATGGCACTTTTGCAAAATGAACATTTAAACTCTATAAGAATAATTTTGGGGTCCAAATAATTTACTTTTGGTCCCTAATTTTGAAAAGTAATTACAAAAATGCCCTTTATTCACCAAAATGCCCCTAAAACTTCAAAAGCTTATCTTTTTAACCATAGCTCCGTTTTAGTTGGTTTTTGCGCTAATGCAATCGTAGAAACGAGCCCTACCCATTAGTAACTGTTGTAGTATGTTTTTGTAATGTTTGGTGTACTGGTTGTAGGTATATTTCTTATACCTATACTTGTAATTGTTGTCTATCGAAGAAGAAGTCGATCAAGGTTGAGCCGAAAGGAAAGATTAATTGTCTGACAGCGTTCTAAAGGCAAGTGTCCTTGACCATACTTGCTCCTACTTTTTTTTACTTTGAGTTAGTGTAGTTAGATCATTAGCTGCATGCTGAGTCATAATCTTGAATCCTATGTTAGGGTTTACTAGACTTTGTTATGTCATCCTTGAAACCTAGGCTGGATGGGTAGATGTCATGCTTAGCTTGTAGTCTTTGGCTGGGCTGGGCTAAATGTTAATTTTGACTAATCATATATACAACCTTGGGTTGGTAATGTTTTTAGCAACATGGTGATTAGGGAATCCGGTAGGATGGTTGGTCTTGGTGGTGGTATGATGTTGGATTTGGGTAAATGTGTTCTGGTGGATTGTTGGAAATGGTGGAATGGGTTTGTGCTAGTTCCTGCCTGGATTCTAAGGACCTATTCTCGGAGCTTGTAACCTGGCTTAACAGTGCAACCATGAGGTTTGGATGGGCTGGACCTGGCTAATTAATTAGTTCCTCCAAGTTTTGGTTTACATCGGGTCGGTTTATGTGGCACAAGAGGGGGGCCCTAGGGTCGTTGACTTATGTATGGGGTGAAACCTTAGTGGAGGTGTAAAACAGGCTTGGAGGGGCTTTGTAAAGGCCTTATAGTGTGACCCGCTGGGCACCTAGGAAGTGTTTAGCGTGATGGGGAAAGATGACTCATGGTGAAAGTGTGCAAGCTCTACAGAGTGTAAAACTGATATATCAGCCATGCTCATGGTCAAGAGCGGCTTGGACTTCTTCGTGATTAGATGGCTCTAGTTCGGTTGGGTGGTTCCCTTGGTAAGGGAATGGTTGGTTTCGTTGGGAGCTTGGATGGAATACAAGTGTTGGTTCTCTGAGGAGAAGGTAGAATCTCACCTAGATAAATAGGTGCTTAAGGTTTAAGGTAATAGGTGTGTCGCTTAGGTGCTGTGTCAACTTGTATAAGCCTATCCTTGTTACAAGCCTCATGTCATACTTTCCTACACTTGCGGAGTACATTTCAATGTACTCACCCTTCTCTTTGTCCCCCTTGCTACCCCACCTAGCTGTTCGGACTAGAAGATGGAGTTTCTAGAAGATGGTGTTTCCCCAAAGACTGTGTCATTGTTAGGCTGGTGTACCCCCCGGCTGCCTGCGGGGATGGAGACCCTGCTTTGCTGGTACTTTGATGTAATTTTTGTTTTAGACCCTCTGGTCATTTTGTAATATTAATCGCTTTTGTAATAAACACTGATTTGTATCACTATATTGTCATCGCATGTATGAATTAACAGATCATGGCATACATGTGATGTGCATTCGGTTTTGTTTTTTTAGATCCAGGTGTGTGACATTGGCCATAAATTCATCGAAATGTTGGGTCTGTCGCTTGTATTATTTCCAGTGCGAAAAAATTGGTACTTGAGACCTGACTACTACACCTACCTTTGAGGCAAACTTGGCAGCTTGCAATGGATCATGTGGCCTTCTGTTCCCCTTGGCAATAGAGATGGGCATCCTTCTTCCCATTGATTCGGTGATTTTGTGAAGCAAAACTCCCCTAGTTGCTAGCCTTGACTTCCTCGCTCTTCTCTGCAATGGTACTACACAGTTTTCATACATTCAGATTGTTAGAAAAGTGACATGGATATCAAATAGTGTGAATTGATTGATAGACATGTCTAAGGTAATACCAACCTTCGCAAGTCTGGTCATTCTGCGGGTGGGGAGGGGGAGTCTCCTCTTCAGCATGGCTAAGGTCATCTTGACGTGACCAGTCCCTCACAGGGCTTTGTTCGCCTTGTGCGTGCTGACTTTTGGACCGAGTAGGAACTCCAAGATGCTGCAACTCTACTGGACTAGTTGACTTCACTCTCTTGGATTGCCGTCCCCCAGGACCCATATCGGTGCTGCCTTTTGCTCTGCTGGCAGGGACTTCTCTATGGCTTGTTCAACCCAGAGACTGAAATTGGAGAAACAAACTTAAGCAGCAAGCATGTACAAATTGCATTGCTATCCACACAACAAAGAATTGAATTGTGCGGCTACCTACACTAACCCCCCACCCCTCCCAACTTGACAAGATAGAACAAGCACCTCAATTGCAATGGATACTGGCTCTTCTAAATCTGTATCTGTATCACCATATCCCTGAACACGCTCCCCTGCTTCAGGGAGATATTCTGAATGTCAACATCTAGATTACAAAGGCATTTATTAAGTAAACCTTGTACCGAATGTCAACAAAACAGAGCAGGAGCATGCAAATTAGGCACCTAACTACAGCTTATATGGAGGCCATTACTCGAATAAAGCACATGTGAACTACAATCAACTAAGAAACATGTAACCCCATCACTATCTACATGTCCCAGGTTGAACCACTAGAATACAACACACATCATAAAAGGAATTTGGGTACCTCTTCCTTCCATGTTTCCTTGCTATGCTGCGTCATCGGCACCGCCCTCTTGTCATCCTAGTCGTGGAACTGGTGTGGCCGGCATCGACGAAGGGGTAGCAGATTCGGTGTGGCGGTCGTCAATGAAGACGTTGTGGCTCGGTCGTGACAGGTGCTGATGTAGGGGATCCGGATCCAGCCTGTACCATCATCGAGGCGGTCCTTCCACCATCGGCAGACCTGTTGTCGACGAAGGGGATCCGGCTCCGGCTAGGGTTCGGAAGGTATGGGAGAGGGTGCGGCTGGAGAGTGCAGAGGGTGTCAAGCTGCTGTGCCGATGGTGCCTAGGGTTCGGAGCGGGGTGGCAGAGGGGGCGGCTGGAGAGTGGAGATGGAGGCAGAGATGGCGACTCCTTGCGATTTTATGTGGCCACCACAATACCACAAATGCCCTTGTATGAAATCGATGGCGTGGTAAAAACCTCTTTTCCGTGTGGAGGGCAAAAGAGAGAGATCTAATTTTTGATGTGTGTTGGCGGCACTACTCGGTGCGGTGTGAAATTTTTGCCCCTAATACAATTTTCGCACGGATAGCTCCGGTCTCTATGAAATTTTCAGTCAGCAGAGACTAGAGTTTTATAATGATAGACTAATGTGTCCTAATCATCGGATCACCCAATATTAATCCACTAAGTTTTAGTGGACCCACCAAGTTTCGGTGGACGGCGACTCCTTGACAGCTTTTATGTGTCGATGATGAAATTTTGGGGCAGAAAAGGCATTCAGTAGAGAACTTTTCCTTAGTTGCGTGCCATTTTCGTCGCCGTTCGCCCGGCCGGCACCACCCACCCCGCGTCGCGTCTACCCTCACCCCTCCCCCTGCACACTGAAACCTCTTGCCCAGCTCATTCTATGCCACAGGGATCTACCGCACCGCCATCTATCAACGCGCCACTCCTCCTCTTGTGAGTAAGCCGGTCGAGATCGCTTTCTCATCTCGGCACGGTGAGGCCGTCTGTAGTCTCCTCTTTTTTTGTGATTCTTCATGCATGTATGGTGTTTGATGAAATGCCTCTGTAATTTTTTCTGAATGTTGTAGATGGCGCGAATTAAAGTAAAGCGGACGGTTCCTCCACCACAGCCCAGAAAGAGGCAGAGGAAGGTTGACAGCTGAGAAGAAGAGGAACAAGCAACCAAAGCTATGCTAGCCCTGGAGTCCAGGATTTGTGGCAGGCGTACTCGATCAGCCTGCTGACAATAGCAGTGTGAGGAGAGTGCTAAAATGGAAGTTACGGAGTCCAGGAATTGTGGCAGGCGAACTCGATCGGCCCACCGACAACAACAGCGTGAGGAGAGTGCTGAAATGGAACTCACAGAGCTGGACCTCACTGAGGAACAATTATAGCACATGAGCGAGTACCACTCCAAACACCAGACCTCTCGCTTTGCACCTTCCTGGATCCAATCTGCAGTTACTCATCAGTGCGCTTGCACTCGAGTAGGTTCGATGTGTGCCACAATTGGTGGTACGAGGAGCAGTTGAGGAGGTTCGATGTCTGCCAATGGTGGTAAGAGGAGCAGTATTATTGAGAAAAAGAAAGAGGTTCCATTCCATGACTTTCGGTATTACAGCTCAAAGAAGATACGGAGCATCAGGTTCTACAATATTAACTTCTAGTTTCCACTAGTGAAAGAGCCTGGCCAAAGGATGAGTTCTAGACTATGACTCAGGAGAGTTTCTTCAGGAGCTACCGTGCTAGGGGGACTGCATTAGCAGACCAAAGGATACTTGGGTGGGTTGAGCTTGAGAGAGCAGATGGTATACCCATCTGACCCCTCTTTGAGCGATTCCCGGGCTTCGTTTGCCTTTTTTGTGAGGTTGATCGAATTGTGATAAGGTGGGTGCGTCAGTTCTATGCAATAGTGTGGATTCATCTGGAGCATGACTACATTTGTTTTATGCTCCATGGTTGGGTAGAGCGATTGTACCATCACCGCCTGCAAGAAATCCTCTGGGTTGCCACTTCAAATAGGAAGCTCCATCAGATAGTCTACAGAGATGCTCATCCTCCGCGTCGTAGCAGGGCTGGAGGTACTTTTTCTATAGACTAGCAGATTCGGCTGCTCTTCAGGGAGCCCTTCGCTGACGGCTCCTTGCGTACACCGGACAGACTACGTCTAGAGGTTTATGTTCTACACATGGCTCTGAGGAAGACAGTCCTGCCTCGTGGCAGCAACAGGGAGTCGTTGACCAGCTTGCAGTAGTGGCTACTACTATCACTATGGACACGCGAGTAGTTTGACTTCATACACTTTTTCCTGTCTAAGATCGAGGATGTGATAGCTGACGCTATCAATACTGGACGGTAGCACGTGCACCCTCACATCATCAGCTATCTGCTACGCACGATTGACTTTGAAGACAATGGGCCGTTGTACAATGAGTCGACCTGTGAGCTTATGACCTACATGCCAGCAACTGCGGACGATCGTTGTCGTGGACAGCGTGCCCATAGGGCCGCTCAAGTGCTGTTACCCATACAGGACAGAGATAGACACGACGCGGAGGATGCAGCCCTAGAGCAGGCAGAGTACCAGTATGGGCTTGGAGGGATCTTGAATATACCAATTGAAGATTTAGACTCCGATGATAGTGACTACCATGACCCTACGACAGACGACCACGAGGCGGGAGGGTCGTCCGGTGGTGTGGCCGACAAAGAGATGGACGATCATCCACCTACTACAGACACGTTTGCCATTGTTGGCATTTCTTAGGGTCATCGCCAACAATAGAGATAGAACCCATCCCTGGCAACGGCGCCAGAAATGCTTGTTGGCATTTCCTAGCATCACTGCCAGAAAAGGCAATGACACCAGAAAATGTCAACTAGTAAATCTTAACAATTACAGATTTAACTCCTCAAGCGCACGGAAATACCGTTGTAGCATTTCACCCGGAAGTATTTCAGGGTATCATTATTTATATTTTCCCAAAGGAAGGCATGGTGTAAAGTGTCTAGTATGGATATGAACAAGATAACATGCTTGCACAGGCGAACCAATGCTTATGACAGGGGTAAACATGATAGATTGAGATAGTGTGACACACACTTGAGTCTAACACCTGAGCAGAGGAAGAAGGAAGAAAGAATAAAGAATAAAAGAATAAATCTACGAGAGCAGGCATATCCTTGATACAGCTATGCAAAGAATAGTAAGTAATCATACATGTACATGAATAAGAGCTAGCGCTAAGTAGGAGATAGGTCGGGAGGCCACCGAGTACTGGTCTGCCAGCAACCTCATGTGACAATTTACGTACTCCTACACCATACCCGAACGTGGGGGATTACGAAGGACGGACAGGGCTGTCACCACGTGCCGCCTACCCCTCAACCGTGGAGCATAAAACAAATGTAGTCATGCTCCAGATGAATCCACACTATTGCATAGAACTGACGCACCCACCTTATCACAATTCGATCAACCTCACAAAAAAGGCAAACGAAGCCCGGGAATCGCTCAAAGAGGGGTCAGATGGGTATACCATCTGCTCTCTCAAGCTCAACCCACCCAAGTATCCTTTGGTCTGCTAATGCAGTCCCCCTAGCACGGTAGCTCCTGAAGAAACTCTCCTGAGTCATAGTCTAGAACTCATCCTTTGGCCAGGCTCTTTCACTAGTGGAAACTAGAAGTTAATATTGTAGAACCTGATGCTCCGTATCTTCTTTGAGCTGTAATACCGAAAGTCATGGAATGGAACCTCTTTCTTTTTCTCAATAATACTGCTCCTCTTACCACCATTGGCAGACATCGAACCTCCTCAACTGCTCCTCGTACCACCAATTGTGGCACACATCGAACCTACTCGAGTGCAAGCGCACTGATGAGTAACTGCAGATTGGATCCAGGAAGGTGCAAAGCGAGAGGTCTGGTGTTTGGAGTGGTACTCGCTCATGTGCTATAATTGTTCCTCAGTGAGGTCCAGCTCTGTGAGTTCCATTTCAGCACTCTCCTCACGCTGTTGTTGTCGGTGGGCCGATCGAGTTCGCCTGCCACAATTCCTGGACTCCGTAACTTCCATTTTAGCACTCTCCTCACACTGCTATTGTCAGCAGGCTGATCGAGTACGCCTGCCACAAATCCTGGACTCCAGGGCTAGCATAGCTTTGGTTGCTTGTTCCTCTTCTTCTCAGCTGTCAACCTTCCTCTGCCTCTTTCTGGGCTGTGGTGGAGGAACCGTCCGCTTTACTTTAATTCGCGCCATCTACAACATTCAGAAAAAATTACAGAGGCATTTCATCAAACACCATACATGCATGAAGAATCACAAAAAAAGAGGAGACTACAGACGGCCTCACCGTGCCGAGATGAGAAAGCGATCTCGACCGGCTTACTCACAAGAGGAGGAGTGGCGCGTTGATAGATGGCGGTGCGGTAGATCCCTGTGGCATAGAATGAGCTGGGCAAGAGGTTTCAGTGTGCAGGGGGAGGGGTGAGGGTAGACGCGACGCGGGGTGGGTGGTGCCGGCCGGGCGAACGGCGACGAAAATGGCACGCAACTAAGGAAAAGTTCTCTACTGAATGCCTTTTCTGCCCCAAAATTTCATCATCGACACATAAAAGCTGTCAAGGAGTCGCCGTCCACCGAAACTTGGTGGGTCCACTAAAACTTAGTGGATTAATATTGGGTGATCCGATGATTAGGACACATTAGTCTATCATTATAAAACTCTAGTCTCTGCTGACTGAAAATTTCATAGAGACCGGAGCTATCCGTGCGAAAATTGTATTAGGGGCAAAAATTTCACACCGCACCGAGTAGTGCCGCCAACACACATCAAAAATTAGATCTCTCTCTTTTGCCCTCCACACGGAAAAGAGGTTTTTACCACGCCATCGATTTCATACAAGGGCATTTGTGGTATTGTGGTGGCCACATAAAATCGCAAGGAGTCGCCATCTCTGCCTCCATCTCCACTCTCCAGCCGCCCCCTCTGCCACCCCGCTCCGAACCCTAGGCACCATCGGCACAGCAGCTTGACACCCTCTGCACTCTCCAGCCGCACCCTCTCCCATACCTTCCGAACCCTAGCCGGAGCCGGATCCCCTTCGTCGACAACAGGTCTGCCGATGGTGGAAGGACCGCCTCGATGATGGTACAGGCTGGATCCGGATCCCCTACATCAGCACCTGTCACGACCGAGCCACAACGTCTTCATTGACGACCGCCACACCGAATCTGCTACCCCTTCGTCGATGCCGGCCACACCAGTTCCACGACTAGGATGACAAGAGGGCGGTGCCGATGACGCAGCATAGCAAGGAAACATGGAAGGAAGAGGTACCCAAATTCCTTTTATGATGTGTGTTGTATTCTAGTGGTTCAACCTGGGACATGTAGATAGTGATGGGGTTACATGTTTCTTAGTTGATTGTAGTTCACATGTGCTTTATTCGAGTAATGGCCTCCATATAAGCTGTAGTTAGGTGCCTAATTTGCATGCTCCTGCTCTGTTTTGTTGACATTCGGTACAAGGTTTACTTAATAAATGCCTTTGTAATCTAGATGTTGACATTCAGAATATCTCCCTGAAGCAGGGGAGCGTGTTCAGGGATATGGTGATACAGATACAGATTTAGAAGAGCCAGTATCCATTGCAATTGAGGTGCTTGTTCTATCTTGTCAAGTTGGGAGGGGTGGGGGGTTAGTGTAGGTAGCCGCACAATTCAATTCTTTGTTGTGTGGATAGCAATGCAATTTGTACATGCTTGCTGCTTAAGTTTGTTTCTCCAATTTCAGTCTCTGGGTTGAACAAGCCATAGAGAAGTCCCTGCCAGCAGAGCAAAAGGCAGCACCGATATGGGTCCTGGGGGACGGCAATCCAAGAGAGTGAAGTCAACTAGTCCAGTAGAGTTGCAGCATCTTGGAGTTCCTACTCGGTCCAAAAGTCAGCACGCACAAGGCGAACAAAGCCCTGTGAGGGACTGGTCACGTCAAGATGACCTTAGCCATGCTGAAGAGGAGACTCCCCCTCCCCACCCGCAGAATGACCAGACTTGCGAAGGTTGGTATTACCTTAGACATGTCTATCAATCAATTCACACTATTTGATATCCATGTCACTTTTCTAACAATCTGAATGTATGAAAACTGTGTAGTACCATTGCAGAGAAGAGCGAGGAAGTCAAGGCTAGCAACTAGGGGAGTTTTGCTTCACAAAATCACCGAATCAATGGGAAGAAGGATGCCCATCTCTATTGCCAAGGGGAACAGAAGGCCACATGATCCATTGCAAGCTGCCAAGTTTGCCTCAAAGGTAGGTGTAGTAGTCAGGTCTCAAGTACCAATTTTTTCGCACTGGAAATAATACAAGCGACAGACCCAACATTTCGATGAATTTATGGCCAATGTCACACCTGGATCTAAAAAAACAAAACCGAATGCACATCACATGTATGCCATGATCTGTTAATTCATACATGCGATGACAATATAGTGATACAAATCAGTGTTTATTACAAAAGCGATTAATATTACAAAATGACCAGAGGGTCTAAAACAAAAATTACATCAAAGTACCAGCAAAGCAGGGTCTCCATCCCCGCAGGCAGCCGGGGGGTACACCAGCCTAACAATGACACAGTCTTTGGGGAAACACCATCTTCTAGAAACTCCATCTTCTAGTCCGAACAGCTAGGTGGGGTAGCAAGGGGGACAAAGAGAAGGGTGAGTACATTGAAATGTACTCCGCAAGTGTAGGAAAGTATGACATGAGGCTTGTAACAAGGATAGGCTTATACAAGTTGACACAGCACCTAACTACAGCTTATATGGAGGCCATTACTCGAATAAAGCACATGTGAACTACAATCAACTAAGAAACATGTAACCCCATCACTATCTACATGTCCCAGGTTGAACCACTAGAATACAACACACATCATAAAAGGAATTTGGGTACCTCTTCCTTCCATGTTTCCTTGCTATGCTGCGTCATCGGCACCGCCCTCTTGTCATCCTAGTCGTGGAACTGGTGTGGCCGGCATCGACGAAGGGGTAGCAGATTCGGTGTGGCGGTCGTCAATGAAGACGTTGTGGCTCGGTCGTGACAGGTGCTGATGTAGGGGATCCGGATCCAGCCTGTACCATCATCGAGGCGGTCCTTCCACCATCGGCAGACCTGTTGTCGACGAAGGGGATCCGGCTCCGGCTAGGGTTCGGAAGGTATGGGAGAGGGTGCGGCTGGAGAGTGCAGAGGGTGTCAAGCTGCTGTGCCGATGGTGCCTAGGGTTCGGAGCGGGGTGGCAGAGGGGGCGGCTGGAGAGTGGAGATGGAGGCAGAGATGGCGACTCCTTGCGATTTTATGTGGCCACCACAATACCACAAATGCCCTTGTATGAAATCGATGGCGTGGTAAAAACCTCTTTTCCGTGTGGAGGGCAAAAGAGAGAGATCTAATTTTTGATGTGTGTTGGCGGCACTACTCGGTGCGGTGTGAAATTTTTGCCCCTAATACAATTTTCGCACGGATAGCTCCGGTCTCTATGAAATTTTCAGTCAGCAGAGACTAGAGTTTTATAATGATAGACTAATGTGTCCTAATCATCGGATCACCCAATATTAATCCACTAAGTTTTAGTGGACCCACCAAGTTTCGGTGGACGGCGACTCCTTGACAGCTTTTATGTGTCGATGATGAAATTTTGGGGCAGAAAAGGCATTCAGTAGAGAACTTTTCCTTAGTTGCGTGCCATTTTCGTCGCCGTTCGCCCGGCCGGCACCACCCACCCCGCGTCGCGTCTACCCTCACCCCTCCCCCTGCACACTGAAACCTCTTGCCCAGCTCATTCTATGCCACAGGGATCTACCGCACCGCCATCTATCAACGCGCCACTCCTCCTCTTGTGAGTAAGCCGGTCGAGATCGCTTTCTCATCTCGGCACGGTGAGGCCGTCTGTAGTCTCCTCTTTTTTTGTGATTCTTCATGCATGTATGGTGTTTGATGAAATGCCTCTGTAATTTTTTCTGAATGTTGTAGATGGCGCGAATTAAAGTAAAGCGGACGGTTCCTCCACCACAGCCCAGAAAGAGGCAGAGGAAGGTTGACAGCTGAGAAGAAGAGGAACAAGCAACCAAAGCTATGCTAGCCCTGGAGTCCAGGATTTGTGGCAGGCGTACTCGATCAGCCTGCTGACAATAGCAGTGTGAGGAGAGTGCTAAAATGGAAGTTACGGAGTCCAGGAATTGTGGCAGGCGAACTCGATCGGCCCACCGACAACAACAGCGTGAGGAGAGTGCTGAAATGGAACTCACAGAGCTGGACCTCACTGAGGAACAATTATAGCACATGAGCGAGTACCACTCCAAACACCAGACCTCTCGCTTTGCACCTTCCTGGATCCAATCTGCAGTTACTCATCAGTGCGCTTGCACTCGAGTAGGTTCGATGTGTGCCACAATTGGTGGTACGAGGAGCAGTTGAGGAGGTTCGATGTCTGCCAATGGTGGTAAGAGGAGCAGTATTATTGAGAAAAAGAAAGAGGTTCCATTCCATGACTTTCGGTATTACAGCTCAAAGAAGATACGGAGCATCAGGTTCTACAATATTAACTTCTAGTTTCCACTAGTGAAAGAGCCTGGCCAAAGGATGAGTTCTAGACTATGACTCAGGAGAGTTTCTTCAGGAGCTACCGTGCTAGGGGGACTGCATTAGCAGACCAAAGGATACTTGGGTGGGTTGAGCTTGAGAGAGCAGATGGTATACCCATCTGACCCCTCTTTGAGCGATTCCCGGGCTTCGTTTGCCTTTTTTGTGAGGTTGATCGAATTGTGATAAGGTGGGTGCGTCAGTTCTATGCAATAGTGTGGATTCATCTGGAGCATGACTACATTTGTTTTATGCTCCACGGTTGAGGGGTAGGCGGCACGTGGTGACAGCCCTGTCCGTCCTTCGTAATCCCCCACGTTCGGGTATGGTGTAGGAGTACGTAAATTGTCACATGAGGTTGCTGGCAGACCAGTACTCGGTGGCCTCCCGACCTATCTCCTACTTAGCGCTAGCTCTTATTCATGTACATGTATGATTACTTACTATTCTTTGCATAGCTGTATCAAGGATATGCCTGCTCTCGTAGATTTATTCTTTTATTCTTTATTCTTTCTTCCTTCTTTCT
>JAHUYU010000792.1:0-18425 GCA_030439765.1 Tripidium arundinaceum | reverse complement strand
ACTCCAACCCACTGATCCCACAACCAAACAGACGGTAGGAGTTTTTATTAAAAAAAGGATCTAACAGGTAAAAGAGTTTTTTTATAAAAATAAAAAGCTGTCAAACATCCTCTCCAACTCGTAAGTTTCCATATCCACTCCATGTCAGACTTTTTTCTCGGGAGATTGGAGTACATCGGGCGCATGAGTAAATTAAGAAAATAAAGGGTTTCACGTGAGAAAGCGATAAGAGATAAATAAAGTAAAAACTACTATAAAATGCTTGGTCATATTACAAATAAAAGTCTTAGGCCATATCCATAGGCACATTACACACTAATATCAAGTCTGATGCTTGCACGATGCATCAAGTTCAAGCCTTACACAATATATAGCAAGTTCAAGGCTTCCACATAGCAAGACACAAGCTTACTTAGACTACAAATATAAGTTCTATGTGGTACTAACAAAAGAACTATCTCATGACTACAACTTACTCTTACTACCCAGGGTAGTTGTCAGCAATATGCTTTGCAACCTAATTGAATTTATGTTCAAAAGGCAATAAGTTGAAAGCTCTAGCTATGTGAGGATGTTGGACCAAGTAGGAATGGTAGAAGGATAAGTGAGTCGAATTGAAACTACCACTCATAGCCATCAAGTTGTCATATAAATCGGCCGGCACATCATTGTCAGGTTTCCCCGCTTCCTTTATCGCCTTGGCTAACTTGGTACTTCCCCATTTAATTGCAGCAACCAATGGATCTTGGTCAGTCATAGCCCTCTTCTTGCCCTTGTCCCTCTTCTTAGGATTGGTGGCCTTGGTAGCCGATGAAGTTGCCGCATTGTTGTTTTCATTTGCATTCCTATCACTCTGTACCTCCATCCTCTGCACCTCATTGTCCCAGTCATCTGTATTGTCTTCTTGTATACCTAGAGGCACACCCGAGTCCTTTGCAAACTTGCCTGTAGCCATGATACTTTCAAATATTGTGTGCATCTCCTCAAAGTGTTGAATAGGCTTGTTTAGAAAATCAGCATCGGACTTGTGATCCTGCAATATATGTATAATTTTAGTAACTACTATTATGTGACAACTAATAATTCAACAACTATTATTAGATTATTATATGTGAGAACTAATAATTCAGAAAATAGCTTAATATGATTGTTGTAGTGCTCATCATCAAGAGTTATAGTGAAGGTATCTTCATCCCAACCAGCAGCACTCAAACCACGAAGGTCACATATTTTATGAAACTTCTTTTGCCATGTCTTAAGGTGATTCTTAACCTGCTCACCACTGCGCACAATGCCAAATTTCTCTTGAAGAGCCTTTGCACACCCATTGTAGTGAACCATCTCGAAGGTGGATGAAGTCTTGGTGCCATTAACCACTAAATTGGCAAGGTATTTGAGCATGTAGGCTGACCAAGTTGAAGTCCAAGTAGCATGTCCACCAGTCCTTGCACTACCCTCTGCTTCCATTCTCCTACAAAATAAACAATGCAATATATGTCCTCAAATAATAATGCCAACAAAGTAGCAAACAACGTGGCAATCAAATATCTGTAGAAATATGTCCTCAAATACAATTTCAGCCCTCAAATACAATTATTACATTGTTCAAGAAAAAATACAACACATATTACATTGATCGATACTAGTGTCGGCGTTCGGTCCCGCGGGGGTCCTAAGCCAACGAGTGAGTGCTGTGTGTCCCTAATCTGGATGGTGATGCAAGGAGAATACACGGGGATTATCCTGGTTCAGGAAAAAGAAGGCCCTACGTCCAACGGGGAGGGGGAGTATTGTATTTCCTTGCACCTAAGTGCTTGCGTAGGGTTACAAGCTATGAGAGAGGGAACCGAGCCCAGGTCTCAAAGGAAATAAGAGAGTACAAGGGTGATTGCTTGAGATATTGATCTGTGGGTGGTGTGTCTTTGCTCGTTTGTCGGTTGGTTCGTTGTTGCATTGCCCCTTGTAGAGCCCTGGCCTGCCCTTTTATAGGGTAAGAGGAGGCCGGGATGCCGGGGTGCCTTGAGGTGAAGTTTTGTCGATCCTGTAGAGGTGGTTGTAGCAACGTGCCCCAGGAATGGCCGGCCATCCCTGGACACCATGGTGACATCGGAGACGAGACGGTGAAAAGACCCTGAGTCCTGTGCCACGTCGGCCTTTCCTCCCTGCTGATCGGCGGTGGATTGAGGCTGGGTCGAGGTCGGGTCGAGGATGGGCGGATAAGGCCGAATCCCCGAGATCGTGGGGTACGAACCTTGTCGTAACTTCCCTCGAGGGTGATCGGTGGCAAAACAGTGCGCAGTAAGGTGTGTATAGTGACAGGTTTTCACCTCCCATCCTGAGATGGGCGGTAAAAAGTGAGATCTGACACCGGCATTGCTTCCACGTCGGTCACAGCTGTAGCCATGACGGTAGGAGGTAGTGGGTAGTCGCATTAAATGCTCTGACTTTTGTCTCAGAGTAGGTGAGTAGAGTAGGTCGAGTGATCCGACCCGAGGTCGTGCGAGTCGGAGATTTGCCGATAGTCGAGATGCCTTGTCGAACGGGCCTCATACGAGTCGGGATGCGGTCGAGGCATCCCGTCGAGGGTGCCTCGTACGAGTCGGAACATAGTCGAGGTATCTCATCCGCTATTCTCAGCTTTGTTTTGTTTGTGGATAGTGTTTTGTTTTTCTTAATCGTTGATTGTGGGTACCCCTAGTTTGTAGGTACCGACAGTAGCCCCGAGCCTTTGGGTGAGTGTGGGTCACTCGCTCAGAGGTTCGGCGGTTCATGAACTGGAGTCGTAGTGTCGTAACTTTTTCCGATGGGGGCGCATGAGCGCACCCGCCGGGTGTAGCCTCCGAGGCCTCGGTGGAGTATTTGGACTCCTCCGAGGTCTTTTACATGCTCTTTTGAGGAATCGGTCTCGTATCGTGGTGTGTTCTGTATTTTTTACATTCGAGGTTTGGTTTTTTGCGGCCGAGCCCCCGAGCCTCGTACGCGTGAGGTCGATCAGAGTCTTGACCGTCTTTTATAGTTCGACCCTCACGCTCCCTTTTTAGAAAAAGAAGGAGGGGTGGGGAACGTCGTACTACCCTCGTTTGGGCGAGTTCCGACGGCCTCCGGTGAGCTACTAACGGGGGGATTCGAGTGTGAGCCCGTGCTCCATTCGGTAGGAGTCGGCTAGCGGCCACGGAGGCGCTCTCAAGAATGCCAAAGAGTAGTCGTGTGGATCTCGATTCCTTGCAATGGGATTCGAGGGCTCGATGCCTCCCTCCGAGGGGATTCCTCCGTCGACCTTCTCTTTTAGCCTCGAATACGTCTTGGGGTGCCTCGAGAGCGCGGCTCGAGCCCTGGCCTTGTATGGGTGCATTCCTAGTCGTCCCTGACTCTGTTACTCGAGGGCAGCTGTCGAACCCTGGTCGAGGGCTAGCTTTCGATCCCTCGAGATTCATATCGGGCTCGGAGCCCGTTACCCATGCGTCTAGGAATATCCGTCCGTGGATCCTTCTCCTACCCGTTTCGGGCGTGTCTTTTAGGAGGGGAAGCGTGATCGGCACGGTAGTGGGTGGCGTGGTGCGACGGTTACAGCGTGTATAGCGGCCACGTGCCCATATCTGCGGGTTTTGAGGGAGCGGTTAGGTAAGGTCATTGAATGCAAAAAACTGCTCCTACCTTTTCGCCCGTCGATGTCCTTCTGCTTGAAACTCCCCACCATACGTCGCGCACGTCGAGCGACCTCGTCGAGGGGGAGGGACTCGTGTGACATCCTGCTCCCCTCCAACAGCGCCTCCGGCGTCATCTGGTCAAGCCGGAGCCGACGCTGCGTCAGCGGCATCACTCTCCGGCGATGAAACGCCGTGACCACCATCCCCGCTGTCAGTCCGCGCTGGCAGAGCCTCCACAGCGCGTCGAGCAGCGGCTCCTGCTTCGGCTTCTCATCTTCGACGATGCTCCCGGCCGAAGTACCTCGGTAGCTGGTCACCGTCGTTGCGGAGGTAGAACCAGCCGTCGTGCCAGCCGCTGTTCGAGGAGATCAACTGTGCCGGGATGTACCGGTCGCCTCGACCAGACCGGACTTGAAGGACGCAGCTCCTCGCGTGCACCGCACGCCGCGTCCCTCGCTCTCCCGCCTTCTTGGCAAAAAGCTCCGCCCTGAAGAGGTGGAGCCACAAATTCCACTACGGCTCCATCCCCAGGTATCCCTCGCAGACCACCATGAAAATAGCAGCCTACGAGATGGCGTTGGGGGCGAGGTGGTGCAGCTCCACCTTGTAGTAGTGGAGGAGCGCTCGCATGAAGGGGCTGGCCGGCACGCCAAACCCCCTCTCGTGGAAGCATATGAAGCTCACCACGTAGCATTCTAGGGGCACCGGTTCCCGGTGGTCAGACGACGGCGCTCTCCACTCTGGCTAGGTCCGACTCGTCTTTCGCTGCAAAAGCCCGTCGCGGACCAACTCTTCCAGCCTCCTCTCCGTTACCGAGGAGTTGGCCCAAGCATCGGCAGGGAGGAGCTGGCTCTTGCCTGCCATTGTTGTCAAAAACTACGTGGGCGAAAAAAAGCGACGGCGGCGCTGGACGGCGGCTGAAGGACGCAAGATGACGAAGAGGGCGATGTAGGGCAGAGAAGGCGAGAATGCAAAGGGCCTGTAAGGGAAAACGAAACCTAGGGTCTTGCTCTTATACCCCGATGGAAGTCCAACGGACGGGCGAAAAGGTAGGAGCAGTTTTTTGCATTCAATGACCTTACCTAACCGCTCCCTCAAAACCCGCAGATATGGGCACGTGGCCGCTATACACGCTGTAACCGTCGCACCACGCCACCCACTACCGTGCCGATCACGCTTCCCTCCTAAAAGACACGCCCGAAACGGGTAGGAGAAGGATCCACGGACGGATATTCCTAGACGCATGGGTAACGGGCTCCGAGCCCGATATGAATCTCGAGGGATCGAAAGCTAGCCCTCGACCAGGGTTCGACAGCTGCCCTCGAGTAACAGAGTCAGGGACGACTAGGAATGCACCCATACAAGGCCAGGGCTCGAGCCGCGCTCTCGAGGCACCCCAAGACGTATTCGAGGCTAAAAGAGAAGGTCGACGGAGGAATCCCCTCGGAGGGAGGCATCGAGCCCTCGAATCCCATTGCAAGGAATCGAGATCCACACGACTACTCTTTGGCATTCTTGAGAGCGCCTCCGTGGCCGCTAGCCGACTCCTACCGAATGGAGCACGGGCTCACACTCGAATCCCCCGTTAGTAGCTCACCGGAGGCCGTCGGAACTCGCCCAAACGAGGGTAGTACGACGTTCCCCACCCCTCCTTCTTTTTCTAAAAAGGGAGCGTGAGGGTCGAACTATAAAAGACGGTCAAGACTCTGATCGACCTCACGCGTACGAGGCTCGGGGGCTCGGCCGCAAAAAACCAAACCTCGAATGTAAAAAATACAGAACACACCACGATACGAGACCGATTCCTCAAAAGAGCATGTAAAAGACCTCGGAGGAGTCCAAATACTCCACCGAGGCCTCGGAGGCTACACCCGGCGGGTGCGCTCATGCGCCCCCATCGGAAAAAGTTACGACACTACGACTCCAGTTCATGAACCGCCGAACCTCTGAGCGAGTGACCCACACTCACCCAAAGGCTCGGGGCTACTGTCGGTACCTACAAACTAGGGGTACCCACAATCAACGATTAAGAAAAACAAAACACTATCCACAAACAAAACAAAGCTGAGAATAGCGGATGAGATACCTCGACTATGTTCCGACTCGTACGAGGCACCCTCGACGGGATGCCTCGACCGCATCCCGACTCGTATGAGGCCCGTTCGACAAGGCATCTCGACTATCGGCAAATCTCCGACTCGCACGACCTCGGGTCGGATCACTCGACCCACTCTACTCACCTACTCTGAGACAAAAGTCAGAGCATTTAATGCGACTACCCACTACCTCCTACCGTCATGGCTACAGCTGTGACCGACGTGGAAGCAATGCCGGTGTCAGATCTCACTTTTTACCGCCCATCTCAGGATGGGAGGTGAAAACCTGTCACTATACACACCTTACTGCGCACTGTTTTGCCACCGATCACCCTCGAGGGAAGTTACGACAAGGTTCGTACCCCACGATCTCGGGGATTCGGCCTTATCCGCCCATCCTCGACCCGACCTCGACCCAGCCTCAATCCACCGCCGATCAGCAGGGAGGAAAGGCCGACGTGGCACAGGACTCAGGGTCTTTTCACCGTCTCGTCTCCGATGTCACCATGGTGTCCAGGGATGGCCGGCCATTCCTGGGGCACGTTGCTACAACCACCTCTACAGGGATCGACAAAACTTCACCTCAAGGCACCCCGGCATCCCGGCCTCCTCTTACCCTATAAAAGGGCAGGCCAGGGCTCTACAAGGGGCAATGCAACAACGAACCAACCGACAAACGAGCAAAGACACACCACCCACAGATCAATATCTCAAGCAATCACCCTTGTACTCTCTTATTTCCTTTGAGACCTGGGCTCGGTTCCCTCTCTCATAGCTTGTAACCCTACGCAAGCACTTAGGTGCAAGGAAATACAATACTCCCCCTCCCCGTTGGACGTAGGGCCTTCTTTTTCCTGAACCAGGATAAATCCCCGTGTATTCTCCTTGCATCACCATCCAGATTAGGGACACACAGCACTCACTCGTTGGCTTAGGACCCCCGCGGGACCGAACGCCGACACTAGTATCGATCAATGTAATATGTGTTGTATTTTTTCTTGAACAATGTAATAATTGTATTTGAGGGCTGAAATTGTATTTGAGGACATATTTCTACAGATATTTGATTGCCACGTTGTTTGCTACTTTGTTGGCATTATTATTTGAGGACATATATTGCATTGTTTATTTTGTAGGAGAATGGAAGCAGAGGGTAGTGCAAGGACTGGTGGACATGCTACTTGGACTTCAACTTGGTCAGCCTACATGCTCAAATACCTTGCCAATTTAGTGGTTAATGGCACCAAGACTTCATCCACCTTCGAGATGGTTCACTACAATGGGTGTGCAAAGGCTCTTCAAGAGAAATTTGGCATTGTGCGCAGTGGTGAGCAGGTTAAGAATCACCTTAAGACATGGCAAAAGAAGTTTCATAAAATATGTGACCTTCGTGGTTTGAGTGCTGCTGGTTGGGATGAAGATACCTTCACTATAACTCTTGATGATGAGCACTACAACAATCATATTAAGCTATTTTCTGAATTATTAGTTCTCACATATAATAATCTAATAATAGTTGTTGAATTATTAGTTGTCACATAATAGTAGTTACTAAAATTATACATATATTGCAGGATCACAAGTCCGATGCTGATTTTCTAAACAAGCCTATTCAACACTTTGAGGAGATGCACACAATATTTGAAAGTATCATGGCTACAGGCAAGTTTGCAAAGGACTCGGGTGTGCCTCTAGGTATACAAGAAGACAATACAGATGACTGGGACAATGAGGTGCAGAGGATGGAGGTACAGAGTGATAGGAATGCAAATGAAAACAACAATGCGGCAACTTCATCGGCTACCAAGGCCACCAATCCTAAGAAGAGGGACAAGGGCAAGAAGAGGGCTATGACTGACCAAGATCCATTGGTTGCTGCAATTAAATGGGGAAGTACCAAGTTAGCCAAGGCGATAAAGGAAGCGGGGAAACCTGACAATGATGTGCCGGCCGATTTATATGACAACTTGATGGCTATGAGTGGTAGTTTCAATTCGACTCACTTATCCTTCTACCATTCCTACTTGGTCCAACATCCTCACATAGCTAGAGCTTTCAACTTATTGCCTTTTGAACATAAATTCAATTAGGTTGCAAAGCATATTGCTGACAACTACCCTGGGTAGTAAGAGTAAGTTGTAGTCATGAGATAGTTCTTTTGTTAGTACCACATAGAACTTATATTTGTAGTCTAAGTAAGCTTGTGTCTTGCTATGTGGAAGCCTTGAACTTGCTATATATTGTGTAAGGCTTGAACTTGATGCATCGTGCAAGCATCAGACTTGATATTAGTGTGTAATGTGCCTATGGATATGGCCTAAGACTTTTATTTGTAATATGACCAAGCATTTTATAGTAGTTTTTACTTTATTTATCTCTTATCGCTTTCTCACGTGAAACCCTTTATTTTCTTAATTTACTCATGCGCCCGATGTACTCCAATCTCCCGAGAAAAAAGTCTGACATGGAGTGGATATGGAAACTTACGAGTTGGAGAGGATGTTTGACAGCTTTTTATTTTTATAAAAAAACTCTTTTACCTGTTAGATCCTTTTTTTTAATAAAAACTCCTACCGTCTGTTTGGTTGTGGGATCAGTGGGTTGGAGTGGCTCCAACCCACGTTTTGGGGACGGCTCCAACCCTTGATTTGTTTGGTTACGAGAATGGATTCGATCCGTCTTCTGTTTGGTTGGAGGACTGAGATGGGGTCGGATCCATTCCATTTTCTGTTTGCTTGGATGGATTCGAACAGAACCTGCATATGGTCACCTTTGCACTGAAATGGTGAGGTTACCCTCCTCAATTTATGCAACACATAGCAATATTTGTGCTCAACACATAGCAATATTTCATATGCTTGCACCATGCATCAAAGATCAGCACACAAAATAATATAACAGGTACATATAAAAGTCTTGGCCATATTACAAATAAAAGTCTTAGGCCATATCCATAGGCACATTACACACTAATATCAAGTCTGATGCTTGCACGATGCATCAAGTTCAAGCCTTACACAATATATAGCAAGTTCAAGGCTTCCACATAGCAAGACACAAGCTTACTTAGACTACAAATATAAGTTCTATGTGGTACTAACAAAAGAACTATCTCATGACTACAACTTACTCTTACTACCCAGGGTAGTTGTCAGCAATATGCTTTGCAACCTAATTGAATTTATGTTCAAAAGGCAATAAGTTGAAAGCTCTAGCTATGTGAGGATGTTGGACCAAGTAGGAATGGTAGAAGGATAAGTGAGTCGAATTGAAACTACCACTCATAGCCATCAAGTTGTCATATAAATCGGCCGGCACATCATTGTCAGGTTTCCCCGCTTCCTTTATCGCCTTGGCTAACTTGGTACTTCCCCATTTAATTGCAGCAACCAATGGATCTTGGTCAGTCATAGCCCTCTTCTTGCCCTTGTCCCTCTTCTTAGGATTGGTGGCCTTGGTAGCCGATGAAGTTGCCGCATTGTTGTTTTCATTTGCATTCCTATCACTCTGTACCTCCATCCTCTGCACCTCATTGTCCCAGTCATCTGTATTGTCTTCTTGTATACCTAGAGGCACACCCGAGTCCTTTGCAAACTTGCCTGTAGCCATGATACTTTCAAATATTGTGTGCATCTCCTCAAAGTGTTGAATAGGCTTGTTTAGAAAATCAGCATCGGACTTGTGATCCTGCAATATATGTATAATTTTAGTAACTACTATTATGTGACAACTAATAATTCAACAACTATTATTAGATTATTATATGTGAGAACTAATAATTCAGAAAATAGCTTAATATGATTGTTGTAGTGCTCATCATCAAGAGTTATAGTGAAGGTATCTTCATCCCAACCAGCAGCACTCAAACCACGAAGGTCACATATTTTATGAAACTTCTTTTGCCATGTCTTAAGGTGATTCTTAACCTGCTCACCACTGCGCACAATGCCAAATTTCTCTTGAAGAGCCTTTGCACACCCATTGTAGTGAACCATCTCGAAGGTGGATGAAGTCTTGGTGCCATTAACCACTAAATTGGCAAGGTATTTGAGCATGTAGGCTGACCAAGTTGAAGTCCAAGTAGCATGTCCACCAGTCCTTGCACTACCCTCTGCTTCCATTCTCCTACAAAATAAACAATGCAATATATGTCCTCAAATAATAATGCCAACAAAGTAGCAAACAACGTGGCAATCAAATATCTGTAGAAATATGTCCTCAAATACAATTTCAGCCCTCAAATACAATTATTACATTGTTCAAGAAAAAATACAACACATATTACATTGATCGATACTAGTGTCGGCGTTCGGTCCCGCGGGGGTCCTAAGCCAACGAGTGAGTGCTGTGTGTCCCTAATCTGGATGGTGATGCAAGGAGAATACACGGGGATTTATCCTGGTTCAGGAAAAAGAAGGCCCTACGTCCAACGGGGAGGGGGAGTATTGTATTTCCTTGCACCTAAGTGCTTGCGTAGGGTTACAAGCTATGAGAGAGGGAACCGAGCCCAGGTCTCAAAGGAAATAAGAGAGTACAAGGGTGATTGCTTGAGATATTGATCTGTGGGTGGTGTGTCTTTGCTCGTTTGTCGGTTGGTTCGTTGTTGCATTGCCCCTTGTAGAGCCCTGGCCTGCCCTTTTATAGGGTAAGAGGAGGCCGGGATGCCGGGGTGCCTTGAGGTGAAGTTTTGTCGATCCCTGTAGAGGTGGTTGTAGCAACGTGCCCCAGGAATGGCCGGCCATCCCTGGACACCATGGTGACATCGGAGACGAGACGGTGAAAAGACCCTGAGTCCTGTGCCACGTCGGCCTTTCCTCCCTGCTGATCGGCGGTGGATTGAGGCTGGGTCGAGGTCGGGTCGAGGATGGGCGGATAAGGCCGAATCCCCGAGATCGTGGGGTACGAACCTTGTCGTAACTTCCCTCGAGGGTGATCGGTGGCAAAACAGTGCGCAGTAAGGTGTGTATAGTGACAGGTTTTCACCTCCCATCCTGAGATGGGCGGTAAAAAGTGAGATCTGACACCGGCATTGCTTCCACGTCGGTCACAGCTGTAGCCATGACGGTAGGAGGTAGTGGGTAGTCGCATTAAATGCTCTGACTTTTGTCTCAGAGTAGGTGAGTAGAGTGGGTCGAGTGATCCGACCCGAGGTCGTGCGAGTCGGAGATTTGCCGATAGTCGAGATGCCTTGTCGAACGGGCCTCATACGAGTCGGGATGCGGTCGAGGCATCCCGTCGAGGGTGCCTCGTACGAGTCGGAACATAGTCGAGGTATCTCATCCGCTATTCTCAGCTTTGTTTTGTTTGTGGATAGTGTTTTGTTTTTCTTAATCGTTGATTGTGGGTACCCCTAGTTTGTAGGTACCGACAGTAGCCCCGAGCCTTTGGGTGAGTGTGGGTCACTCGCTCAGAGGTTCGGCGGTTCATGAACTGGAGTCGTAGTGTCGTAACTTTTTCCGATGGGGGCGCATGAGCGCACCCGCCGGGTGTAGCCTCCGAGGCCTCGGTGGAGTATTTGGACTCCTCCGAGGTCTTTTACATGCTCTTTTGAGGAATCGGTCTCGTATCGTGGTGTGTTCTGTATTTTTTACATTCGAGGTTTGGTTTTTTGCGGCCGAGCCCCCGAGCCTCGTACGCGTGAGGTCGATCAGAGTCTTGACCGTCTTTTATAGTTCGACCCTCACGCTCCCTTTTTAGAAAAACAAAACACTATCCACAAACAAAACAAAGCTGAGAATAGCGGATGAGATACCTCGACTATGTTCCGACTCGTACGAGGCACCCTCGACGGGATGCCTCGACCGCATCCCGACTCGTATGAGGCCCGTTCGACAAGGCATCTCGACTATCGGCAAATCTCCGACTCGCACGACCTCGGGTCGGATCACTCGACCCACTCTACTCACCTACTCTGAGACAAAAGTCAGAGCATTTAATGCGACTACCCACTACCTCCTACCGTCATGGCTACAGCTGTGACCGACGTGGAAGCAATGCCGGTGTCAGATCTCACTTTTTACCGCCCATCTCAGGATGGGAGGTGAAAACCTGTCACTATACACACCTTACTGCGCACTGTTTTGCCACCGATCACCCTCGAGGGAAGTTACGACAAGGTTCGTACCCCACGATCTCGGGGATTCGGCCTTATCCGCCCATCCTCGACCCGACCTCGACCCAGCCTCAATCCACCGCCGATCAGCAGGGAGGAAAGGCCGACGTGGCACAGGACTCAGGGTCTTTTCACCGTCTCGTCTCCGATGTCACCATGGTGTCCAGGGATGGCCGGCCATTCCTGGGGCACGTTGCTACAACCACCTCTACAGGGATCGACAAAACTTCACCTCAAGGCACCCCGGCATCCCGGCCTCCTCTTACCCTATAAAAGGGCAGGCCAGGGCTCTACAAGGGGCAATGCAACAACGAACCAACCGACAAACGAGCAAAGACACACCACCCACAGATCAATATCTCAAGCAATCACCCTTGTACTCTCTTATTTCCTTTGAGACCTGGGCTCGGTTCCCTCTCTCATAGCTTGTAACCCTACGCAAGCACTTAGGTGCAAGGAAATACAATACTCCCCCTCCCCGTTGGACGTAGGGCCTTCTTTTTCCTGAACCAGGATAAATCCCCGTGTATTCTCCTTGCATCACCATCCAGATTAGGGACACACAGCACTCACTCGTTGGCTTAGGACCCCCGCGGGACCGAACGCCGACACTAGTATCGATCAATGTAATATGTGTTGTATTTTTTCTTGAACAATGTAATAATTGTATTTGAGGGCTGAAATTGTATTTGAGGACATATTTCTACAGATATTTGATTGCCACGTTGTTTGCTACTTTGTTGGCATTATTATTTGAGGACATATATTGCATTGTTTATTTTGTAGGAGAATGGAAGCAGAGGGTAGTGCAAGGACTGGTGGACATGCTACTTGGACTTCAACTTGGTCAGCCTACATGCTCAAATACCTTGCCAATTTAGTGGTTAATGGCACCAAGACTTCATCCACCTTCGAGATGGTTCACTACAATGGGTGTGCAAAGGCTCTTCAAGAGAAATTTGGCATTGTGCGCAGTGGTGAGCAGGTTAAGAATCACCTTAAGACATGGCAAAAGAAGTTTCATAAAATATGTGACCTTCGTGGTTTGAGTGCTGCTGGTTGGGATGAAGATACCTTCACTATAACTCTTGATGATGAGCACTACAACAATCATATTAAGCTATTTTCTGAATTATTAGTTCTCACATATAATAATCTAATAATAGTTGTTGAATTATTAGTTGTCACATAATAGTAGTTACTAAAATTATACATATATTGCAGGATCACAAGTCCGATGCTGATTTTCTAAACAAGCCTATTCAACACTTTGAGGAGATGCACACAATATTTGAAAGTATCATGGCTACAGGCAAGTTTGCAAAGGACTCGGGTGTGCCTCTAGGTATACAAGAAGACAATACAGATGACTGGGACAATGAGGTGCAGAGGATGGAGGTACAGAGTGATAGGAATGCAAATGAAAACAACAATGCGGCAACTTCATCGGCTACCAAGGCCACCAATCCTAAGAAGAGGGACAAGGGCAAGAAGAGGGCTATGACTGACCAAGATCCATTGGTTGCTGCAATTAAATGGGGAAGTACCAAGTTAGCCAAGGCGATAAAGGAAGCGGGGAAACCTGACAATGATGTGCCGGCCGATTTATATGACAACTTGATGGCTATGAGTGGTAGTTTCAATTCGACTCACTTATCCTTCTACCATTCCTACTTGGTCCAACATCCTCACATAGCTAGAGCTTTCAACTTATTGCCTTTTGAACATAAATTCAATTAGGTTGCAAAGCATATTGCTGACAACTACCCTGGGTAGTAAGAGTAAGTTGTAGTCATGAGATAGTTCTTTTGTTAGTACCACATAGAACTTATATTTGTAGTCTAAGTAAGCTTGTGTCTTGCTATGTGGAAGCCTTGAACTTGCTATATATTGTGTAAGGCTTGAACTTGATGCATCGTGCAAGCATCAGACTTGATATTAGTGTGTAATGTGCCTATGGATATGGCCTAAGACTTTTATTTGTAATATGGCCAAGACTTTTATATGTACCTGTTATATTATTTTGTGTGCTGATCTTTGATGCATGGTGCAAGCATATGAAATATTGCTATGTGTTGAGCACAAATATTGCTATGTGTTGCATAAATTGAGGAGGGTAACCTCACCATTTCAGTGCAAAGGTGACCATATGCAGGTTCTGTTCGAATCCATCCAAGCAAACAGAAAATGGAATGGATCCGACCCCATCTCAGTCCTCCAACCAAACAGAAGACGGATCGAATCCATTCTCGTAACCAAACAAATCAAGGGTTGGAGCCGTCCCCAAAACGTGGGTTGGAGCCACTCCAACCCACTGATCCCACAACCAAACAGACGGTAGGAGTTTTTATTAAAAAAAAGGATCTAACAGGTAAAAGAGTTTTTTTATAAAAATAAAAAGCTGTCAAACATCCTCTCCAACTCGTAAGTTTCCATATCCACTCCATGTCAGACTTTTTTCTCGGGAGATTGGAGTACATCGGGCGCATGAGTAAATTAAGAAAATAAAGGGTTTCACGTGAGAAAGCGATAAGAGATAAATAAAGTAAAAACTACTATAAAATGCTTGGTCGGTAACATATAGTTTAGAGTTTCTAATATAAAATTATTTAGAAAGCTATTATGGAAAAGAACAATATTGAAGATCGCCATTTTTTCTATTAACCGCTAGATTTATTAGTTTAGGAAATGCCAAACACCTGGAGATACTCTCTAATCAACATAAGTTATTACGCACCTTACAAGTTTGATATGACTTGCCGAGATTTGCTGCTAACCATAAGCAAGGCCTTGTTCAGTTCCCCAATTCTCTCCCCTAATTCCACTATGCAAAAAGAAGATTCCCCGTCACATCAAAATAATATAACAGGTACATATAAAAGTCTTGGCCATATTACAAATAAAAGTCTTAGGCCATATCCATAGGCACATTACACACTAATATCAAGTCTGATGCTTGCACGATGCATCAAGTTCAAGCCTTACACAATATATAGCAAGTTCAAGGCTTCCACATAGCAAGACACAAGCTTACTTAGACTACAAATATAAGTTCTATGTGGTACTAACAAAAGAACTATCTCATGACTACAACTTACTCTTACTACCCAGGGTAGTTGTCAGCAATATGCTTTGCAACCTAATTGAATTTATGTTCAAAAGGCAATAAGTTGAAAGCTCTAGCTATGTGAGGATGTTGGACCAAGTAGGAATGGTAGAAGGATAAGTGAGTCGAATTGAAACTACCACTCATAGCCATCAAGTTGTCATATAAATCGGCCGGCACATCATTGTCAGGTTTCCCCGCTTCCTTTATCGCCTTGGCTAACTTGGTACTTCCCCATTTAATTGCAGCAACCAATGGATCTTGGTCAGTCATAGCCCTCTTCTTGCCCTTGTCCCTCTTCTTAGGATTGGTGGCCTTGGTAGCCGATGAAGTTGCCGCATTGTTGTTTTCATTTGCATTCCTATCACTCTGTACCTCCATCCTCTGCACCTCATTGTCCCAGTCATCTGTATTGTCTTCTTGTATACCTAGAGGCACACCCGAGTCCTTTGCAAACTTGCCTGTAGCCATGATACTTTCAAATATTGTGTGCATCTCCTCAAAGTGTTGAATAGGCTTGTTTAGAAAATCAGCATCGGACTTGTGATCCTGCAATATATGTATAATTTTAGTAACTACTATTATGTGACAACTAATAATTCAACAACTATTATTAGATTATTATATGTGAGAACTAATAATTCAGAAAATAGCTTAATATGATTGTTGTAGTGCTCATCATCAAGAGTTATAGTGAAGGTATCTTCATCCCAACCAGCAGCACTCAAACCACGAAGGTCACATATTTTATGAAACTTCTTTTGCCATGTCTTAAGGTGATTCTTAACCTGCTCACCACTGCGCACAATGCCAAATTTCTCTTGAAGAGCCTTTGCACACCCATTGTAGTGAACCATCTCGAAGGTGGATGAAGTCTTGGTGCCATTAACCACTAAATTGGCAAGGTATTTGAGCATGTAGGCTGACCAAGTTGAAGTCCAAGTAGCATGTCCACCAGTCCTTGCACTACCCTCTGCTTCCATTCTCCTACAAAATAAACAATGCAATATATGTCCTCAAATAATAATGCCAACAAAGTAGCAAACAACGTGGCAATCAAATATCTGTAGAAATATGTCCTCAAATACAATTTCAGCCCTCAAATACAATTATTACATTGTTCAAGAAAAAATACAACACATATTACATTGATCGATACTAGTGTCGGCGTTCGGTCCCGCGGGGGTCCTAAGCCAACGAGTGAGTGCTGTGTGTCCCTAATCTGGATGGTGATGCAAGGAGAATACACGGGGATTTATCCTGGTTCAGGAAAAAGAAGGCCCTACGTCCAACGGGGAGGGGGAGTATTGTATTTCCTTGCACCTAAGTGCTTGCGTAGGGTTACAAGCTATGAGAGAGGGAACCGAGCCCAGGTCTCAAAGGAAATAAGAGAGTACAAGGGTGATTGCTTGAGATATTGATCTGTGGGTGGTGTGTCTTTGCTCGTTTGTCGGTTGGTTCGTTGTTGCATTGCCCCTTGTAGAGCCCTGGCCTGCCCTTTTATAGGGTAAGAGGAGGCCGGGATGCCGGGGTGCCTTGAGGTGAAGTTTTGTCGATCCCTGTAGAGGTGGTTGTAGCAACGTGCCCCAGGAATGGCCGGCCATCCCTGGACACCATGGTGACATCGGAGACGAGACGGTGAAAAGACCCTGAGTCCTGTGCCACGTCGGCCTTTCCTCCCTGCTGATCGGCGGTGGATTGAGGCTGGGTCGAGGTCGGGTCGAGGATGGGCGGATAAGGCCGAATCCCCGAGATCGTGGGGTACGAACCTTGTCGTAACTTCCCTCGAGGGTGATCGGTGGCAAAACAGTGCGCAGTAAGGTGTGTATAGTGACAGGTTTTCACCTCCCATCCTGAGATGGGCGGTAAAAAGTGAGATCTGACACCGGCATTGCTTCCACGTCGGTCACAGCTGTAGCCATGACGGTAGGAGGTAGTGGGTAGTCGCATTAAATGCTCTGACTTTTGTCTCAGAGTAGGTGAGTAGAGTGGGTCGAGTGATCCGACCCGAGGTCGTGCGAGTCGGAGATTTGCCGATAGTCGAGATGCCTTGTCGAACGGGCCTCATACGAGTCGGGATGCGGTCGAGGCATCCCGTCGAGGGTGCCTCGTACGAGTCGGAACATAGTCGAGGTATCTCATCCGCTATTCTCAGCTTTGTTTTGTTTGTGGATAGTGTTTTGTTTTTCTAAAAAGGGAGCGTGAGGGTCGAACTATAAAAGACGGTCAAGACTCTGATCGACCTCACGCGTACGAGGCTCGGGGGCTCGGCCGCAAAAAACCAAACCTCGAATGTAAAAAATACAGAACACACCACGATACGAGACCGATTCCTCAAAAGAGCATGTAAAAGACCTCGGAGGAGTCCAAATACTCCACCGAGGCCTCGGAGGCTACACCCGGCGGGTGCGCTCATGCGCCCCCATCGGAAAAAGTTACGACACTACGACTCCAGTTCATGAACCGCCGAACCTCTGAGCGAGTGACCCACACTCACCCAAAGGCTCGGGGCTACTGTCGGTACCTACAAACTAGGGGTACCCACAATCAACGATTAAGAAAAACAAAACACTATCCACAAACAAAACAAAGCTGAGAATAGCGGATGAGATACCTCGACTATGTTCCGACTCGTACGAGGCACCCTCGACGGGATGCCTCGACCGCATCCCGACTCGTATGAGGCCCGTTCGACAAGGCATCTCGACTATCGGCAAATCTCCGACTCGCACGACCTCGGGTCGGATCACTCGACCCACTCTACTCACCTACTCTGAGACAAAAGTCAGAGCATTTAATGCGACTACCCACTACCTCCTACCGTCATGGCTACAGCTGTGACCGACGTGGAAGCAATGCCGGTGTCAGATCTCACTTTTTACCGCCCATCTCAGGATGGGAGGTGAAAACCTGTCACTATACACACCTTACTGCGCACTGTTTTGCCACCGATCACCCTCGAGGGAAGTTACGACAAGGTTCGTACCCCACGATCTCGGGGATTCGGCCTTATCCGCCCATCCTCGACCCGACCTCGACCCAGCCTCAATCCACCGCCGATCAGCAGGGAGGAAAGGCCGACGTGGCACAGGACTCAGGGTCTTTTCACCGTCTCGTCTCCGATGTCACCATGGTGTCCAGGGATGGCCGGCCATTCCTGGGGCACGTTGCTACAACCACCTCTACAGGGATCGACAAAACTTCACCTCAAATAATAATGCCAACAAAGTAGCAAACAACGTGGCAATCAAATATCTGTAGAAATATGTCCTCAAATACAATTTCAGCCCTCAAATACAATTATTACATTGTTCAAGAAAAAATACAACACATATTACATTGATCGATACTAGTGTCGGCGTTCGGTCCCGCGGGGGTCCTAAGCCAACGAGTGAGTGCTGTGTGTCCCTAATCTGGATGGTGATGCAAGGAGAATACACGGGGATTTATCCTGGTTCAGGAAA
>JAHUYU010000394.1:0-21283 GCA_030439765.1 Tripidium arundinaceum | reverse complement strand
ATTTCATCCTCAGGGTTGTATAGTGATTGCCTACACATTTGTAGACCCGTGTCACAAACTGCCATATCTATCATGCTGACTCAGGGCAGGCTAGTCCATGATTTGCCAGAGGGTGATACGTCCTATGATTCGTGGAGTAGGATTAGCCAAGCACAGCAGTATGTTCCACCGCCCCCTTACACAATGACAAAGCTTATGCAACTGAGGCAAGGTGGTGTACCTTTCAATGGCGTTCCGAACTATAAGGATGTCAGCATGATAGATATGGCAGTTTGTGACACGGGTCTACAAATGTGTAGGCAATCACTATACAACCCTGAGGATGAAATCCTTACAAAGGGTATGATATTCAATACAATGTCAGAGATGAAGCTCTTCCTTCAGGACTATGCTGTGTATCACCATAGGCCATACACCGTCATTGCACGGGCCATCATGAACATCCCCTAACCTGTACCCATTCTCCACAACCACCTCAGGCATGACCACATTCGAACATTGGAGGACCCTAGTGTAGCGGGACCAGTGAGCAAGGTCACACAAGGGCATCATGACACAGTTTGCCCTAGTCTTCCCACTGTCAAACCTCCCCTTCATTGTGAAATCACCGCCAAACTTTGTATTCAAACGAACACAAAGGTCATTGAAGCTAGGAGGTTCATCAAACCATTCTAATTCCTCTTCCATATCCTCAAACATACCATCTTCTTCCCTAACACTTCCTCTATAAAAAATTCGGACACAACAATCCATCTACAAAACCATTTGAGCAAACTTCATCATTTCATCCATATTGCCGTATCTATACTAACTTCACCTATATAACTAATCTAATATTAATACATTTATTGACTAATCTAAAAACTTTAATTACTAGCCATAGTAGACTATAATAATCTAAATAACTATACTAACTAACAATATCCTAACTAACAAAAACCAAAACCCAAAACCCTAAACCATACCATAAATCCTAACTACTTACTATACCAAAATCACTAACCCTAATCCCTACATCCTAACTAACATACACGTAAAGCCTAACTACCTAGCAATAACTAAATCCTAATCAAGTAAATCAATAATTAATCAAATTAAAAAGAGTAATTGGGGGATTACCTTGTGCAGCACTGGGGAACCACCAGGGCTTAGCCCCGAGGAGGAAGAGGACCGTCGGCGCCTAACCGGCGGTCGTGGCCGGTGGGCCGCCCAACACGGGGGGCAGTGCGGCCATTAGGGGCTGACCCCCCAGGAGGACAGAGGACGGCGGTGGGGAGCAGCCGGCTTAGGCAGGGGCCGGCGTGGTCGGCCAAGCCAGGAGGACAGAGGATGGCGGTGGGGAGCGGCCGGCTTGGGCAGGGGCCGGCACGGCCGGCGGCCATCTGGGGACGACGACGGCGTGGGCGCACAGGTGCACGGAGGCACGGGCGGGAAGCCGCGGCGGACGGGCGGGAGGCCACGGACGGGCGGACGGGCGAACGAAATGTCGTTTCAAGTGAGAAACCATGGTTTACCTCGGCTTCCCACGCCCTGACCCGCGGCGCGGCAGGCCTGCCACGTCACCGTCCACGTGTCCAGGTGTGCCATGTCAGCACCCTGCCGCGCCATGGCGCGGCAGTGTTATTTAGCCGTGCCATCATCCTAGGCGCGTCCAAAAGTGTTAGTTTTCAAAATAAAAAGTTTTTGGTGTTAAATTTAAAAATAGTTTCAAAAAGTGTTAAAAATAAAAAAAATTCACCACCTATGGATATACTCCGTACAACACAAACCCACGACATCGCCCCTGACCACCCTGGGCCCCACGAATGCTTGCCTGCATGCAGCCTTCGGTGGAAGTGAGAGCAAATGCACTGGCGCTTCCAGCTGCTGCATGCACCAGGGTTTTTTTACCGGGCGGTAAGTCGCGGTTTACCGCGGTAACCGGGCTTACCGGGCCGGACCGGTTCCGGCCCGGTCCGGTTAGGTATTCCCCAAATTCAAATTTAAAATTTGAAAAAAATGCTAAAAAAATTCCTAAAAATAGTTCATGATTTATAGAAGCCAATGGTGTAAAATTTTTTCAAATTCGAGTTCGTTTAGTATTTATTTATACGTATAGAAGTTTGAAAAAAAAGAAAAAGAAAAATTCCGGTCCCGGCCCGTTAAGGCCCATGAGGCCCATTAGGCCGCCACGGGCACAAAACGCGCCGGGAGCTGGGGGGGTCAACGTGCCCAGAAGCGGATAAGCTCCCGTCCGCCCCCTGCCGCTCCCCAGAGGCTCCGTCCGCGCCGCCGCCGCCGCGCGACTGGCCCGGCTCGCCGACTTACCACGCGGTACGGGCGGTTTACCTCGCGCCCGCCGCAGCGACGGTTAGCCGGCCAGAAGGCGCGGCTAACCGCCCGGGAGGAGCGGCTTACCGCTCGGTTCGCCGGGCGACCGCCAGGTAAGGTTTTTTTATTTTTTTTTCTTTAGAGTAGTCTTAGCTTTAGGATTTAGGTATGGTTTATGTGTTAGGATTTAGGAAAGATCTAGGATTTAGGTAGGATTTGTGTTAGGATTTAGGATAGGTTTTTGGTTAGGTTTTAGGTAGGATTTACTTTAAGATGTTTTTTTAGGATTTAGGATTAGAGGTAGGATTTATGGTAGGATGTATATTTTAGGTATATATTGTGTAGATACATTTTATTTAGGTGTGACTTTGTGTTGTCCGTTTATGCAGGTAGACAATGTCAGGCAGAAACAGATACGTTGTATGGGAGCATGGTGAAAATCTTGCTCCTGGATGGAGATGCAATTATTGTCATGTGACGAAAGCAGGCGGTGGTTGTACTAGATTTAAACAGCATTTGGCTGGGCACGGGACGGACACCTTGCATTGCGACCTGTGCCACCAGATGTGCGTGCGTACTTTCAGCGAGATCTTGACAGAGCTAAGAAGACGCAGAAGGGGAAAATGCAAAGGAAGCTATTGGTAAAGCTTGGGGAAAGTTTTTCCATTATGTAGGAATCCCAGGACGAAATACCGACAATCCGTACTTTGTCAGTGCGGTCCAAGAGACACAGAAGTGGGGTAAGTACCTATACTTGGAGACCTATGGCCTTATGTATCTTTCCATATTCTCATTCTTTGCTTATGGTTTCAGGTGAAGGCATCGCGTCACCCACTGGAAGGGATATTGATGGCAAGTACCTAGATCAGAATGAGAAAGACTTGAAGGATAGGTATGCAAAGTTTCAGAAGGAGTGGCCCAACTTTGGCGTCACGTTGATGTGTGATTCATGGACTGGCCCCACTAAAATGAGTGTCATAAACTTTCTGATTTATTACAATGGGGTCACATGGTTTCACAAATCCATTGATGCATCTGGAAAAAGTCAAGATGCTAACTATTTGTACAGGGTACCTCCTAAACATAGTTGTCATGTGGTTCTTTTTATTTATATATATGTGTATATATAATATGTTCTGCTTTTTTTCAGGAGATTCGGAAGGTGGTGGAGGAGATTGGTGCCGAGCATATTGTTCATGTGGTCACCGACAATGGCGCCAACTACAAGAAAGCTTGCAACTCACTGAAAGAGGAGTATGGTCACATTGTTTGGACACCTTGTCTGGCACACACCATCAACTTGATGTTGAAGGATATTGGTAACAGGCCCGATCATGCAGGTATGTTGCAAGTATGCAAGCGAATTTCAACTTGGTTGCACAACCATTCTCAGTTGAATCATATGATGAAGAAAGCAATTGGTGGTGAGTTGGTCAAGTGGAATGACACTAGATTTGGGACCAACTACATGTTTCTAGAGAGCTTTCATCGAAAACGTGAATAGTTCATGCAGTGGATGGCATCTCCTGAGTTTTTGCAGAGCAAGTGGGCACTCACTGAAGAAGGTCGATATGCTCATGTAAGGTTGTCAAATATTCAGTGGTGGGAGGGATTGGAATACATCATCAACACAGTTCAACCAATTTACAAGTTCCTTCGTTTCGCTGATCAAGACAAGCGGCCCAACATGTGTGACGTGGTGTACGAGTACCAGAATTGCAAACAGGAGTTGGAGTCGTTCTTTGGAAGGAATGCGCAAACATGGAATGAGTATAGACAGATTATGGACGCAAGGATTCATGACGTGTACATAGGGACGTATGTGGGTGCAGGTATGATAATGACTTATGTTGATTTAGCAAGCTCTATATATTGAATATTTACCGTATGCTTATTTGAATCATATGTTGCAGCTGCTGTTCTAAATCCAAAGCTTACATATAGTTTGGATCCAACTCCAACAATGTTCGGTGGCCTGAAGGAGACATTTCAGCAAATGACGGATGTGCAGTGCGCCGTGCAGGCATTGCAGGAGGATGAGATTTTTCGACAGAAGCTTGATGAGTTTGGCTCAGAACTGGCGATGAAAATGGCGACGGATCCCAGGACAACCCCATGTAAGAGTACTTTCTACACCCATATTGGAACATATAGCTAACATAATGTGTTCCACTTGCAGCGGCCTGGTGGATGATATTTGGTAGAGATACTCCAAATTTGCAGCGCCTTGCTTTGCGGCTTGTTTCACAATGTATCTCCTCCAGTGGATGCGAGTGGAACTGGAGTACTTTTGCCTTGCTGCATACGAAGGTTCGCAATCGGTTGTCGCACAAGAAACTAAACAGGCTTGTTTATGTCAATTACAACCTTCGGCTGCGACTTGCGGATGTGAACCCACCAAGGCATGATGAAGAAGATTTTATCGACTGGTTCGCCGAAGTCTCATTCTATGACCGGAGCAATCCGGTTAGGGAATGGATGGAGTACGGTAGATCTAACTTGCCTCCAGTTCTTGATGAGGATTTTGACGAAGTGGACGTCCCTCTGCCATCACATCTTGTCAGGTACATTATATTTATATATATATAAATGTGTGTCTATGTCTCACCCTGTATTATGTGATTGATTTTATTTATGTGACTCATTTGTTTGTGTTGACAGTGACCAAATAGACCCCGAGGATCTACGTCAGGCTATGGGGCATGATTGCATCAGTGATTGGGCCCGTAGAAATGTGGGTCAAAGTCACCTCGGGAAGAGAAAGATGCAGATGGTGCCTCCGAAGGGTCACCGCAAGCGTCACCGAGGAAAAGGAAAAGCAGTGACCAGCGACACAGAGACTGAGGATGAGGAATACCAGTCCCAGGATAGTGGTGACGATAACAGTGGTGACGATGACAATGACAATGACGGTGCTGGTGGGAGTGACGGTGGCGGTGGTGGTGGGAAAGACGGTGGTGGTGGTGGTGGGAGTGAGGCTGGTACTAATGGTGCTGGTGGTAGTAGTTATGTAGGTCTTCATTTCACAGGTATCCATTGCACCTACATACGCACAATTGTTTCTGTCTATGCCTACTAATTATGGTTGGTTGCAGGCGAGACCCAATTCACACATGCTACTCAAGACCGTGACCATGGACAACCGACATCGCAGAGGAGAGCATATGCACCGACGGACTACGACACTCCACAGTACTCTTCTTCCTCCTACAGCGATACCTCACAGCCTACTTATAGCTATCCCATTTCTGACATGACCATACAGCCTCAGACTAGATGGGTGTATGAATGGGAAGACCCCAGTTTTTACAATATGTTAGTTCAAGAATGGGAGACAACAGCAGCATGGACAGGTCAAACTTGGCAAGATTACAAGGCTGCCCTGCTTAGACAGCAAGGTATCTCTCTTATGTCCACCGCCGAATATGAAATGTCGTGCCAACAAGGGGTCTTCCCATACATCCTACGTAGTTGACCATGCGACTATTTGTTTGTGTAAGCGAATATGTATTTGTATGCGACTATATATTGTTGCTTTAGTGACTTATGCTATTTATTACCGCATTGTGTGGTCTTTTTACATTAATATGTGCAAAGGAAGTACCAAAAATTCTTTTTATTCATGCAAAAAAAAAGAAAATTCTAAACGGTTTGAACCGCTACAAACCGCTCGGTAAACCGGCCGCTGACCGAACCGAAGGCGAGTTTGAATTCAAATTCAAACTCGCCCGGTTACCGTACGGTTACCGGCAAACCGGACCGGTAAACCGGAACCGGAGCCCGGCGGTTTGACCCTTCCGGTCGGTAAAAAAAACCCTGGCATGCACCGCGGCGCCGTGTGGCGTGGTGTGGCACTGCCGCGCCAAGATCCGTGGCGCGGCAGGCTCGCCACATCTGCTGGTTGCGGGGCCGGACCCTGCCATATCACCGGCGCTGCCGCGCCGCCATGCATGGTGCGGCAGTGTTATTTGGGCGTGCCGTGACTCTAGGCGCAGTCTAAAGTGTTAGTTTTGAAAAAAAAAAAGAAAATCCAGTGTCAGATTTGGAAATTGTTTTTAAAAAAGTGTTAAAAATAAAAAAAATTCAACACAACCATGGATGCATGATTACGTTCATTCATTGTTCTAGAAAGAAAAGCTAGAAATAAGAGAAAAGGGAGGAAGAATGTGTGTGTGTCGTACAGGGTTAGTTGATTTGGCAATTCAGAGTCGGTTACCTGTTGGTTGCATGCATGTGCAACAGCAAAATTCTGTGTGTTTATTATACTTTTTTATGTAAAGTTACTGCATTCCAAAGGACCTCTTGAATCCTTACAAATTAAACAAGGAAAATATAGCAAAGTGAAAATTGAATTAAAAGCTTGTTTCTGAAAATAAAATTAATAAACTGATGAATAAGATGATGGGAAATCAATTTTGTTGACGATATGGATAATTGTTGGAATTTGCGTACAAATGAGATGTCTGGTTATGAACACCAGAAAGAGCTCTGGTTTTAGGAGAGATGTCAGAGTCTAAATTAGTGGAGGAGGTGCCGTACGTGCAGGTGGTTGCTTTCTCTTGCACATAGGGCATGTGGCATGTCACCATGTGACCATTTGCAACTTCTTCCGATACCGATCATCAGCGGTTGTTGCACTAAATTTCTTGTTGAGAAACATGCGCCAAGCAAATAATTAAAAACATAATAAAAAAGCATAGTCTACAGAGGAATATGTATTTACAATTCAGCTCCTACACTACTTCAACATTCTCCATATATAATCCCATTTTGGCGCTCACATCCATGACTGATCTTTTATGTAGAGATTGATTTCTAGGTGCTAATGGCGGGTGGCCACCCCTAATCCTTAATTATTTTTAGAGACGTATGTGTGTGCAAGTGGTTGCCATAACCCATGACTAAATAACAGTTTTGACGGTTGCTAAATATTGTTTGTGTAGTAGTGATCTATCTTGGATGAAGTTTAGCTAGTTTTTCTGGACTCAATATATATTATTACTCCCTTTTCTCTTATTTCTAGCTTTTCTTTCTAGAACAATGAATGAACGTAATCATGCATCCATGGTTGTGTTGAATTTTTTTTATTTTTAACACTTTTTTAAAAACAATTTCCAAATCTGACACTGGATTTTCTTTTTTTTTTCAAAACTAACACTTTAGACTGCGCCTAGAGTCACGGCACGCCCAAATAACACTGCCGCACCATGCATGGCGGCGCGGCAGCGCCGGTGATATGGCAGGGTCCGGCCCCGCAACCAGCAGATGTGGCGAGCCTGCCGCGCCACGGATCTTGGCGCGGCAGTGCCACACCACGCCACACGGCGCCGCGGTGCATGCCAGGGTTTTTTTACCGACCGGAAGGGTCAAACCGCCGGGCTCCGGTTCCGGTTTACCGGTCCGGTTTGCCGGTAACCGTACGGTAACCGGGCGAGTTTGAATTTGAATTCAAACTCGCCTTCGGTTCGGTCAGCGGCCGGTTTACCGAGCGGTTTGTAGCGGTTCAAACCGTTTAGAATTTTCTTTTTTTTTGCATGAATAAAAAGAATTTTTGGTACTTCCTTTGCACATATTAATGTAAAAAGACCACACAATGCGGTAATAAATAGCATAAGTCACTAAAGCAACAATATATAGTCGCATACAAATACATATTCGCTTACACAAACAAATAGTCGCATGGTCAACTACGTAGGATGTATGGGAAGACCCCTTGTTGGCACGACATTTCATATTCGGCGGTGGACATAAGAGAGATACCTTGCTGTCTAAGCAGGGCAGCCTTGTAATCTTGCCAAGTTTGACCTGTCCATGCTGCTGTTGTCTCCCATTCTTGAACTAACATATTGTAAAAACTGGGGTCTTCCCATTCATACACCCATCTAGTCTGAGGCTGTATGGTCATGTCAGAAATGGGATAGCTATAAGTAGGCTGTGAGGTATCGCTGTAGGAGGAAGAAGAGTACTGTGGAGTGTCGTAGTCCGTCGGTGCATATGCTCTCCTCTGCGATGTCGGTTGTCCATGGTCACGGTCTTGAGTAGCATGTGTGAATTGGGTCTCGCCTGCAACCAACCATAATTAGTAGGCATAGACAGAAACAATTGTGCGTATGTAGGTGCAATGGATACCTGTGAAATGAAGACCTACATAACTACTACCACCAGCACCATTAGTACCAGCCTCACTCCCACCACCACCACCACCGTCTTTCCCACCACCACCGCCACCGTCACTCCCACCAGCACCGTCATTGTCATTGTCATCGTCACCACTGTTATCGTCACCACTATCCTGGGACTGGTATTCCTCATCCTCAGTCTCTGTGTCGCTGGTCACTGCTTTTCCTTTTCCTCGGTGACGCTTGCGGTGACCCTTCGGAGGCACCATCTGCATCTTTCTCTTCCCGAGGTGACTTTGACCCACATTTCTACGGGCCCAATCACTGATGCAATCATGCCCCATAGCCTGACGTAGATCCTCGGGGTCTATTTGGTCACTGTCAACACAAACAAATGAGTCACATAAATAAAATCAATCACATAATACAGGGTGAGACATAGACACACATTTATATATATATAAATATAATGTACCTGACAAGATGTGATGGCAGAGGGACGTCCACTTCGTCAAAATCCTCATCAAGAACTGGAGGCAAGTTAGATCTACCGTACTCCATCCATTCCCTAACCGGATTGCTCCGGTCATAGAATGAGACTTCGGCGAACCAGTCGATAAAATCTTCTTCATCATGCCTTGGTGGGTTCACATCCGCAAGTCGCAGCCGAAGGTTGTAATTGACATAAACAAGCCTGTTTAGTTTCTTGTGCGACAACCGATTGCGAACCTTCGTATGCAGCAAGGCAAAAGTACTCCAGTTCCACTCGCATCCACTGGAGGAGATACATTGTGAAACAAGCCGCAAAGCAAGGCGCTGCAAATTTGGAGTATCTCTACCAAATATCATCCACCAGGCCGCTGCAAGTGGAACACATTATGTTAGCTATATGTTCCAATATGGGTGTAGAAAGTACTCTTACATGGGGTTGTCCTGGGATCCGTCGCCATTTTCATCGCCAGTTCTGAGCCAAACTCATCAAGCTTCTGTCGAAAAATCTCATCCTCCTGCAATGCCTGCACGGCGCACTGCACATCCGTCATTTGCTGAAATGTCTCCTTCAGGCCACCGAACATTGTTGGAGTTGGATCCAAACTATATGTAAGCTTTGGATTTAGAACAGCAGCTGCAACATATGATTCAAATAAGCATACGGTAAATATTCAATATATAGAGCTTGCTAAATCAACATAAGTCATTATCATACCTGCACCCACATACGTCCCTATGTACACGTCATGAATCCTTGCGTCCATAATCTGTCTATACTCATTCCATGTTTGCGCATTCCTTCCAAAGAACGACTCCAACTCCTGTTTGCAATTCTGGTACTCGTACACCACGTCACACATGTTGGGCCGCTTGTCTTGATCAGCGAAACGAAGGAACTTGTAAATTGGTTGAACTGTGTTGATGATGTATTCCAATCCCTCCCACCACTGAATATTTGACAACCTTACATGAGCATATCGACCTTCTTCAGTGAGTGCCCACTTGCTCTGCAAAAACTCAGGAGATGCCATCCACTGCATGAACTATTCACGTTTTCGATGAAAGCTCTCTAGAAACATGTAGTTGGTCCCAAATCTAGTGTCATTCCACTTGACCAACTCACCACCAATTGCTTTCTTCATCATATGATTCAACTGAGAATGGTTGTGCAACCAAGTTGAAATTCGCTTGCATACTTGCAACATACCTGCATGATCGGGCCTGTTACCAATATCCTTCAACATCAAGTTGATGGTGTGTGCCAGACAAGGTGTCCAAACAATGTGACCATACTCCTCTTTCAGTGAGTTGCAAGCTTTCTTGTAGTTGGCGCCATTGTCGGTGACCACATGAACAATATGCTCGGCACCAATCTCCTCCACCACCTTCCGAATCTCCTGAAAAAAAGCAGAACATATTATATATACACATATATATAAATAAAAAGAACCACATGACAACTATGTTTAGGAGGTACCCTGTACAAATAGTTAGCATCTTGACTTTTTCCAGATGCATCAATGGATTTGTGAAACCATGTGACCCCATTGTAATAAATCAGAAAGTTTATGACACTCATTTTAGTGGGGCCAGTCCATGAATCACACATCAACGTGACGCCAAAGTTGGGCCACTCCTTCTGAAACTTTGCATACCTATCCTTCAAGTCTTTCTCATTCTGATCTAGGTACTTGCCATCAATATCCCTTCCAGTGGGTGACGCGATGCCTTCACCTGAAACCATAAGCAAAGAATGAGAATATGGAAAGATACATAAGGCCATAGGTCTCCAAGTATAGGTACTTACCCCACTTCTGTGTCTCTTGGACCGCACTGACAAAGTACGGATTGTCGGTATTTCGTCCTGGGATTCCTACATAATGGAAAAACTTTCCCCAAGCTTTACCAATAGCTTCCTTTGCATTTTCCCCTTCTGCGTCTTCTTAGCTCTGTCAAGATCTCGCTGAAAGTACGCACGCACATCTGGTGGCACAGGTCGCAATGCAAGGTGTCCGTCCCGTGCCCAGCCAAATGCTGTTTAAATCTAGTACAACCACCGCCTGCTTTCGTCACATGACAATAATTGCATCTCCATCCAGGAGCAAGATTTTCACCATGCTCCCATACAACGTATCTGTTTCTGCCTGACATTGTCTACCTGCATAAACGGACAACACAAAGTCACACCTAAATAAAATGTATCTACACAATATATACCTAAAATATACATCCTACCATAAATCCTACCTCTAATCCTAAATCCTAAAAAAACATCTTAAAGTAAATCCTACCTAAAACCTAACCAAAAACCTATCCTAAATCCTAACACAAATCCTACCTAAATCCTAGATCTTTCCTAAATCCTAACACATAAACCATACCTAAATCCTAAAGCTAAGACTACTCTAAAGAAAAAAAAATAAAAAAACCTTACCTGGCGGTCGCCCGGCGAACCGAGCGGTAAGCCGCTCCTCCCGGGCGGTTAGCCGCGCCTTCTGGCCGGCTAACCGTCGCTGCGGCGGGCGCGAGGTAAACCGCCCGTACCGCGTGGTAAGTCGGCGAGCCGGGCCAGTCGCGCGGCGGCGGCGGCGCGGACGGAGCCTCTGGGGAGCGGCAGGGGGCGGACGGGAGCTTATCCGCTTCTGGGCACGTTGACCCCCCCAGCTCCCGGCGCGTTTTGTGCCCGTGGCGGCCTAATGGGCCTCATGGGCCTTAACGGGCCGGGACCGGAATTTTTCTTTTTCTTTTTTTTCAAACTTCTATACGTATAAATAAATACTAAACGAACTCGAATTTGAAAAAATTTTACACCATTGGCTTCTATAAATCATGAACTATTTTTAGGAATTTTTTTAGCATTTTTTTCAAATTTTAAATTTGAATTTGGGGAATACCTAACCGGACCGGGCCGGAACCGGTCCGGCCCGGTAAGCCCGGTTACCGCGGTAAACCGCGACTTACCGCCCGGTAAAAAAACCCTGGTGCATGCAGCAGCTGGAAGCGCCAGTGCATTTGCTCTCACTTCCACCGAAGGCTGCATGCAGGCAAGCATTCGTGGGGCCCAGGGTGGTCAGGGGCGATGTCGTGGGTTTGTGTTGTACGGAGTATATCCATAGGTGGTGAATTTTTTTTATTTTTAACACTTTTTGAAACTATTTTTAAATTTAACACCAAAAACTTTTTATTTTGAAAACTAACACTTTTGGACGCGCCTAGGATGATGGCACGGCTAAATAACACTGCCGCGCCATGGCGCGGCAGGGTGCTGACATGGCACACCTGGACACGTGGACGGTGACGTGGCAGGCCTGCCGCGCCGCGGGTCAGGGCGTGGGAAGCCGAGGTAAACCATGGTTTCTCACTTGAAACGACATTTCGTTCGCCCGTCCGCCCGTCCGTGGCCTCCCGCCCGTCCGCCGCGGCTTCCCGCCCGTGCCTCCGTGCACCTGTGCGCCCACGCCGTCGTCGTCCCCAGATGGCCGCCGGCCGTGCCGGCCCCTGCCCAAGCCGGCCGCTCCCCACCGCCATCCTCTGTCCTCCTGGCTTGGCCGACCACGCCGGCCCCTGCCTAAGCCGGCTGCTCCCCACCGCCGTCCTCTGTCCTCCTGGGGGGTCAGCCCCTAATGGCCGCACTGCCCCCCGTGTTGGGCGGCCCACCGGCCACGACCGCCGGTTAGGCGCCGACGGTCCTCTTCCTCCTCGGGGCTAAGCCCTGGTGGTTCCCCAGTGCTGCACAAGGTAATCCCCCAATTACTCTTTTTAATTTGATTAATTATTGATTTACTTGATTAGGATTTAGTTATTGCTAGGTAGTTAGGCTTTACGTGTATGTTAGTTAGGATGTAGGGATTAGGGTTAGTGATTTTGGTATAGTAAGTAGTTAGGATTTATGGTATGGTTTAGGGTTTTGGGTTTTGGTTTTTGTTAGTTAGGATATTGTTAGTTAGTATAGTTATTTAGATTATTATAGTCTACTATGGCTAGTAATTAAAGTTTTTAGATTAGTCAATAAATGTATTAATATTAGATTAGTTATATAGGTGAAGTTAGTATAGATACGGCAATATGGATGAAATGATGAAGTTTGCTCAAATGGTTTTGTAGATGGATTGTTGTGTCCGAATTTTTTATAGAGGAAGTGTTAGGGAAGAAGATGGTATGTTTGAGGATATGGAAGAGGAATTAGAATGGTTTGATGAACCTCCTAGCTTCAATGACCTTTGTGTTCGTTTGAATACAAAGTTTGGCGGTGATTTCACAATGAAGGGGAGGTTTGACAGTGGGAAGACTAGGGCAAACTGTGTCATGATGCCCTTGTGTGACCTTGCTCACTGGTCCCGCTACACTAGGGTCCTCCAATGTTCGAATGTGGTCATGCCTGAGGTGGTTGTGGAGAATGGGTACAGGTTAGGGGATGTTCATGATGGCCCGTGCAATGACGGTGTTGGAGGCGATGAAGAAGAATTTGGGGCCGAAGGGGAAGGAACTCAGGGTAACATGGATTTGGACGGTCAGTTGACGCAGGAGCAGTTTCATTTAGGTCCAGTAGGTTCTATATGCAATGACTTCGATGTGAGTGAGTTCAAACAGGAAGAGGAGGAGCAGGCGAAAGAGGACAGGATTGGTGATGTTGTTAGCAGTGATTCTGAGGATTCATATGATGACCAAGGAGGTAGAGTTGCCATGCCAACACCGGTTGTTCCCATGCCAGTACCGATTCATGCTATGCCCTCACCAGTTCCATCTTCGGTACTTCATGCCATGCTGACTCAGGGCAGGCTAGTCCATGATTTGCCAGAGGGTGATACGTCCTATGATTCGTGGAGTAGGATTAGCCAAGCACAGCAGTATGTTCCACCGCCCCCTTACACAATGACAAAGCTTATGCAACTGAGGCAAGGTGGTGTACCTTTCAATGGCGTTCCGAACTATAAGGATGTCAGCATGATAGATATGGCAGTTTGTGACACGGGTCTACAAATGTGTAGGCAATCACTATACAACCCTGAGGATGAAATCCTTACAAAGGGTATGATATTCAATACAATGTCAGAGATGAAGCTCTTCCTTCAGGACTATGCTGTGTATCACCATAGGCCATACACCGTCACTCATTCGGACAGGGAGTTGAGGTACCGCATTATGTGCAAAAATAGTTTTCCTTGCATGTGGAGGCTTACTTCACGGAAGAAACAGAGTGATGGCAAGTGGAGGATAAGTAAAGTGGTCCAACCCCACACATGCATGGATAATAAGGAGAAGGAATATCATTCGCAGCTCACTGCACGTTACCTTGCCCGTCGTATATTGGGGCTCGTTCACAAGAATAACGATGTCTCGGTGTCTTATTTACAGGAGTCCATATCCCAACTTGTTAAGTATGATGTGAAGTATGGAAAGGCTTGGCGTGCTAAGCAAATTGCCCTGGCGATCCGATGGGGTAGCTGGGAGGAGGTGTACAACCGGGTTCTCCGAATATTGTGTGCAATGCATTACTACAACCCTGGCTTGAAATGGTTTGTGGACACCGGAGGGATGTATTTGCAGAACCCGTTGAGGTATGTGCTACACCGTGTGTTTTTGTTGTTCTCGTAGACGGAACATGCTTTCCAGTACTGTCGGCCAGTGGTACTTGTTGATGGCACTTTCTTGACCGGAAAGTACAGGGGCACCTTGATGATGGCTACTGCTGTTGATCCGGAGGACCAGATAGTACACATGGATTTTGCTTTGGCAGAGGGAGAGAACAATGAGTCGTGGTCATGGTTCATGCGGCTTCTACGTACACAAGTGCTTGGCCTATCTCGCACTATATGTTTGATCTTGGACCGGCACGCAAGGATTCTTCATGCTGTAGGTGAACATATCGAAGGGTTCCCGCCTCTAGTGCACAGATGGTGCACGCGTCATTTTGTCGCTAATTTCTGGCGGCGTTAAAGGAAGAAGGAGGTTTGTGACAAGGTAAAGGCTCTATGTTGTGTACGTACAGAGCATCAGTTCAAGGATACAATGAGAGAACTAGACAAGATGTTGAACCAAGTGGGCAAGGCATGGTTAGAGGACCAGATGGAATAGAAGGCTAAGTGGGCATTAGCATATGACGAGGGTGGATTCAGGTACGGCATCATGACCACCAACTCGTCCGAGTCTTTCAACCGTGTGTTCACCGGAGTTCGATCATTGCCAGTGTCTGGAATTGTTGAGTTCTCATTTCAAAAGTGCAACGAATATTTTGTCAAGAGGTGGGAACTTGCGCACAGGAATCTAGTTGAGCATGGGCGATTTGGAAAGGCTGCAACTGAACATTTGAAGGAGGTCGAAGAATTGGCTCAACAGCATACCGGCGAGCTGTATGGACCTCTCAGGCATATCTTCAGTGTACGAGGGAGGGGTGGCACAAACATGGGCGGGGAACGTTACGGTGGACGGAACTATCAGGTTGATCTAGAGAAAGTTGAGTGCAGTTGCAACGTCCCTCAGATCATGCATGTCCCTTGCTCTCACATGGTCATGGCCTGCAGGATCCGTGGATATGACTACACCACTTTGCCATATATGTCTCCCTTGTATCTCCGTTCTAACACCCTTCGTATTTGGGAGAAGAGCTTCGAGCCATACCTCGACCCGTCACAGTGGCCCTCTTATCATGGACCTGACTACGTGCCCCATCTAGACCTACAGAAGTTTGGGAAGGGTAGGAGGAAGAAGAAGCGACTCAAGGGGGACATGGACGCTATGAGAGGGTACGGGGAGGACATGTACGGAGAGGGAGACTTCAATGAGACCCGTTGCAGGAATCTGTGCTTGGTTTGCAAGCAACTGGGTCACAAGGCTAGCAGGCATAAAAGTCGAGGACAACAGGTCCGTACATAGTAGTTTTTTGAGACATGCTAGTAAAGTTAATTTGAATATGTACTTGTTTTTCATTTTGTATTATTCATTTTGTTTAAATATTAATTTCAATATTGAATTATTCATATTGTTTGCACTAACCCTTCCTTTTTCATTTTGAAATAGGATGTCTCATCGTCGCAAGGCGGGTTCAACCCTGCACTAGCCGTTCCCCACCCTTGAGATGGAGTACGACCAGGACCACCGAGTTGCTTACCTAGAAGACGGCCCGATGGACATGTCCTTGCCGATTTTGAGGCCGCGCACACACAACCGACAGCTTAGGTGGGACGAGCGTTACGCGCCGTACATACGGCGTGCCGACTTCCTCGAGCTTGTCTGAGTGGTCAACAAAGGTCTTCCGCCCCTGAACCCCGCACTTCTCACTGTAGCTGTGGACAGGTGACAGTGCCTTCGCTCTTAGTTGACCTTTTTATAACGAAATTGAGGTATCTGACAGTTGTTCTATTGTTGTCATTGAACCTCACAGGTGGAGGCCTGAGACCCACACGTTCCACCTTTCTTGCGGTGAGATGACCATCACCCTGCAGGATGTGAAGGCTATCTTTTGCCTTCGGATTGGTGGGAATGCTGTGACTGGTGTAGTTGACAACGACAGATGGAGGGAGACCGTGTTTGGGTTCTATGGCCATTTGGCTCTGGACGACGACAAAGCTAAAAAGCAAAAGTAAATATCTACACCCTATTTAATAGCTGCATCCCTTTTGAAATCCATAGCCTCTCATTGTGTTTTGTAAATTTTAGGAAAACTTTCGGTGTCACGTCGTTGTGGCTCATCGAGCGCTTCGACAACCTGCACCTAGTAGCTGGGGAGGCTGAGATTGAGAGGTTCACTCGAGTGTGGCTGTGGCACTTCCTTAGTAACACCATCAACTGGATCTTCGTTGACATACTACGCTAGGGGTGGGACTACATTGCGGGGTTCAGCTGGGGCAGCACGGTCCTGGCGTGGACGTACAGACAGCTATACGTTGCTTGCCGCCGCACCTCAGAGTTTGGGTCACTTGGTGGTTGCTCCTACCTCCTGCAGATCTGGATTTGGGAAAGGTGGCCCGTGGGGTGGCCCCTACTAGACGGTTTGCCTGTAAGTACTTCAATACGAAACTTAGTACAAAAGCGTGGCATATGATGATATTACAAATGACTAATTCATTGTCGTGTACAATGCAGGTTTGGAAAGGCCAAGATACAATGCCTATTGCCCTGTGGACTTGGAATGAAGCAGAGCAGGTTACAAGGAATGCGCGGCGCAAGTACTAGGAGTTCTCTGACTTGCTGGACGTCCTGACACAGCACTAGGTCACTCTCGTAGCTGTCATAAAGGTTTTGGGTCCTAGTATTTTCACAATCTCAGAAGCTAACTCAATTTTCAATTATTTAGGTTTGTTGGTGTCCTTGGGATTCTACCGAGCTGCGGGGGTAACTTAATCCCTAGGCTTGGCAAGAGTCCGACGAGTTTTGGTGCGACGTCCCGTTGATTTTCTTCCACGTGGTGGAGATCCACTTGCCCATCAAGGTTTGCAGGCAGTTTGGCAGACGTACGGGCGTGCCACCACCTCTGTACTCCAAAAACTAGAAGCTGCATAGGTGCATTTTCATTTTGAAACAACTATACACTTGCGATGTGTGTGTGTGTTACAACTAAATATGGTTTTGTTGCAGAGTTGATCATAGGTTGAGGTACAGTGAGAAGGATTAGCGTGTGACGCACTTCGAGTTCATCCAACAGTGGGAGACTAGGGAGAAGATGCCGGTCACTACTGGTCCACCACACGACCAGCACGCCTTTGATGAGTGCCTACGGTGGCTTCACAGGTCTACCCGTACACATATCAATCCACCCTACATGGACCGCACAGTTAGTGATGACTCAGAGGACGACGTCATTGCGGACGTGTACGATGAAGCAACTAGGGAGGAGACGCAGCCACAGAGAGCCCCGCTTCAGAGATACGTGGTAAGATGCTCAAATGGTCATGTTTGGCCTCCATTTCGCATTCACTAAGTGTAACAACAAGGTGCAACCTCGTTTCTGTATACAGGCCACACAGTTGTCAAGGATGTCCAATGAAGCAGCGTTTTGACTGTATGAGTCCAGAAATGAGGGCCCAGGCGTGCTTGAGACATTTGTGCATGTAAGCAACAACTTCTCAATCATGAATTTGTTCGTACAATCTAAAAGGTTGTGCAAAATATCTTAACTGTAACACATGTGTATGCAGAAAATGAGCAAGAGCTTGAGGAAGCTAGCCCAGAAGTTGTTGCTTACATGCACAAATGTCTCAAGCACGCCTGGGCCCTCATTTCTGGACTCATACAGTCAAAACGCTGCTTCATTGGACATCCTTGACAACTGTGTGGCCTGTATACAGAAACGAGGTTGCACCTTGTTGTTACACTTAGTGAATGCGAAATGGAGGCCAAACATGACCATTTGAGCATCTTACCACGTATCTCTGAAGCGGGGCTCTCTGTGGCTGCGTCTCCTCCCTAGTTGCTTCATCGTACACGTCCGCAATGACGTCGTCCTCTGAGTCATCACTAACTGTGCGGTCCATGTAGGGTGGATTGATATGTGTACGGGTAGACCTGTGAAGCCACCGTAGGCACTCATCAAAGGCGTGCTGGTCGTGTGGTGGACCAGTAGTGACCGGCATCTTCTCCCTAGTCTCCCACTGTTGGATGAACTCGAAGTGCGTCACACGCTAATCCTTCTCACTGTACCTCAACCTATGATCAACTCTGCAACAAAACCATATTTAGTTGTAACACACACACACATCGCAAGTGTATAGTTGTTTCAAAATGAAAATGCACCTATGCAGCTTCTAGTTTTTGGAGTACAGAGGTGGTGGCACGCCCGTACGTCTGCCAAACTGCCTGCAAACCTTGATGGGCAAGTGGATCTCCACCACGTGGAAGAAAATCAACGGGACGTCGCACCAAAACTCGTCGGACTCTTGCCAAGCCTAGGGATTAAGTTACCCCCGCAGCTCGGTAGAATCCCAAGGACACCAACAAACCTAAATAATTGAAAATTGAGTTAGCTTCTGAGATTGTGAAAATACTAGGACCCAAAACCTTTATGACAGCTACGAGAGTGACCTAGTGCTGTGTCAGGACGTCCAGCAAGTCAGAGAACTCCTAGTACTTGCGCCGCGCATTCCTTGTAACCTGCTCTGCTTCATTCCAAGTCCACAGGGCAATAGGCATTGTATCTTGGCCTTTCCAAACCTGCATTGTACACGACAATGAATTAGTCATTTGTAATATCATCATATGCCACGCTTTTGTACTAAGTTTCGTATTGAAGTACTTACAGGCAAACCGTCTAGTAGGGGCCACCCCACGGGCCACCTTTCCCAAATCCAGATCTGCAGGAGGTAGGAGCAACCACCAAGTGACCCAAACTCTGAGGTGCGGCGGCAAGCAACGTATAGCTGTCTGTACGTCCACGCCAGGACCGTGCTGCCCCAGCTGAACCCCGCAATGTAGTCCCACCCCTAGCGTAGTATGTCAACGAAGATCCAGTTGATGGTGTTACTAAGGAAGTGCCACAGCCACACTCGAGTGAACCTCTCAATCTCAGCCTCCCCAGCTACTAGGTGCAGGTTGTCGAAGCGCTCGATGAGCCACAACGACGTGACACCGAAAGTTTTCCTAAAATTTACAAAACACAATGAGAGGCTATGGATTTCAAAAGGGATGCAGCTATTAAATAGGGTGTAGATATTTACTTTTGCTTTTTAGCTTTGTCGTCGTCCAGAGCCAAATGGCCATAGAACCCAAACACGGTCTCCCTCCATCTGTCGTTGTCAACTACACCAGTCACAGCATTCCCACCAATCCGAAGGCAAAAGATAGCCTTCACATCCTGCAGGGTGATGGTCATCTCACCGCAAGAAAGGTGGAACGTGTGGGTCTCAGGCCTCCACCTGTGAGGTTCAATGACAACAATAGAACAACTGTCAGATACCTCAATTTCGTTATAAAAAGGTCAACTAAGAGCGAAGGCACTGTCACCTGTCCACAGCTACAGTGAGAAGTGCGGGGTTCAGGGGCGGAAGACCTTTGTTGACCACTCAGACAAGCTCGAGGAAGTCGGCACGCCGTATGTACGGCGCGTAACGCTCGTCCCACCTAAGCTGTCGGTTGTGTGTGCGCGGCCTCAAAATCGGCAAGGACATGTCCATCGGGCCGTCTTCTAGGTAAGCAACTCGGTGGTCCTGGTCGTACTCCATCTCAAGGGTGGGGAACGGCTAGTGCAGGGTTGAACCCGCCTTGCGACGATGAGACATCCTATTTCAAAATGAAAAAGGAAGGGTTAGTGCAAACAATATGAATAATTCAATATTGAAATTAATATTTAAACAAAATGAATAATACAAAATGAAAAACAAGTACATATTCAAATTAACTTTACTAGCATGTCTCAAAAAACTACTATGTACGGACCTGTTGTCCTCGACTTTTATGCCTGCTAGCCTTGTGACCCAGTTGCTTGCAAACCAAGCACAGATTCCTGCAACGGGTCTCATTGAAGTCTCCCTCTCCGTACATGTCCTCCCCGTACCCTCTCATAGCGTCCATGTCCCCCTTGAGTCGCTTCTTCTTCCTCCTACCCTTCCCAAACTTCTGTAGGTCTAGATGGGGCACGTAGTCAGGTCCATGATAAGAGGGCCACTGTGACGGGTCGAGGTATGGCTCGAAGCTCTTCTCCCAAATACGAAGGGTGTTAGAACGGAGATACAAGGGAGACATATATGGCAAAGTGGTGTAGTCATATCCACGGATCCTGCAGGCCATGACCATGTGAGAGCAAGGGACATGCATGATCTGAGGGACGTTGCAACTGCACTCAACTTTCTCTAGATCAACCTGATAGTTCCGTCCACCGTAACGTTCCCCGCCCATGTTTGTGCCACCCCTCCCTCGTACACTGAAGATATGCCTGAGAGGTCCATACAGCTCGCCGGTATGCTGTTGAGCCAATTCTTCGACCTCCTTCAAATGTTCAGTTGCAGCCTTTCCAAATCGCCCATGCTCAACTAGATTCCTGTGCGCAAGTTCCCACCTCTTGACAAAATATTCGTTGCACTTTTGAAATGAGAACTCAACAATTCCAGACACTGGCAATGATCGAACTCCGGTGAACACACGGTTGAAAGACTCGGACGAGTTGGTGGTCATGATGCCGTACCTGAATCCACCCTCGTCATATGCTAATGCCCACTTAGCCTTCTATTCCATCTGGTCCTCTAACCATGCCTTGCCCACTTGGTTCAACATCTTGTCTAGTTCTCTCATTGTATCCTTGAACTGATGCTCTGTACGTACACAACATAGAGCCTTTACCTTGTCACAAACCTCCTTCTTCCTTTAACGCCGCCAGAAATTAGCGACAAAATGACGCGTGCACCATCTGTGCACTAGAGGCGGGAACCCTTCGA
>JAHUYU010000520.1:0-20268 GCA_030439765.1 Tripidium arundinaceum | reverse complement strand
GAATGACATCCTCGAGCGCTCTCGCAAGGACGAGGAGGAACTCGAGCGGGTGAAGGCTGACCGTGACAAATTGGCAGAGACCGTCAACCAAATCCGTTCTGAGCGTGAGGCGGCTCGTCATGAGCGCGACATCGAGTCGGCTCGAAAGATGGAAGCCGAGCAGATGGTCTCCAGCTTGTCGCGGAGGGAAAAAGGGTGAGATCCGAAGTCGATGGGCTTCGGATCGCTGTAGGCCAAGGGCTTAATCAAGAGAGCGCCATGAGCTAAGAGATGAAAGGTATGGTTTCATTTTTTTTCTCGTGACGCTTTTCTCTTCCGAGGCCTGTTTCTTACCTCTTGTGGCGAACAGGGCTGGAGACAAGACTTGCTCGGACGGAGACGGACCTGTCATTGACGCGGGAAGTCTTGGAGGCGGAGCGGCACGAGCACTCTGCCCTATGGGGAACTGTAGAGTCGGCGTGCAATGCCCTCGGGGTTGTTCGAGCGGATCCCGAGCTGAGCTTGCTAAGAGTCCGCCTCGGTGGGGTCTATGAGCGGGCTCGGACCCTCGTCAGGGAGTTGCTGCACCTCGGGGTGCGATGAGCATTCGCGGTCTTCAGGTCTCATTATGTGGGGATTGACCTGGAGGCCCTCAGCGAAGGCTACGCCGATGCCCCCGAGTTGGAGCTCGACGCGATCGATGAGGAGGTGTTGGCCCCTGCGACGACCCTAGCGGCCCATTTTGAAGACGACGTTGTCCCTCCTCTGCTTGAGCCGTAAAAATGACGCTGGGCAAGGCGCCCCCGTAAAAACTTTGTAAGAGAGTAGACATGTTTGTAGCCCTCGGGTTTTTATGAGAAACCTATATAAATCTTTTTAATGCATGAAGTTTTTTATGTGGATCGCCCGATTCTCGTACTGCGTTTAAGTTTCTACGGCATTTTTTAGAAGCGTGAGTTCGATTCCTCGGGCCAGGATCGGTGAGCAAAGGCACCGTAACCGTCGAGGTGCAGGTTTCTCACAGTCTGACCGATCTGGTCCGAGTGGCTCTCATACTTCTAACATGGCCGCTCTTCTTAAACGTTCTCAGAGGGGTCGGGTGTGAGATGTGAAAAAAAATTTCGCGTTTAAAGAAAAGTTTTTAGGTAGTGAGGGGTTATCCTCCCTGTCCCCCTTTCTAGCCCCCGAGGGGGGCGCGATGCTAGGACGAACTAGTGTCGGGTCCCGCTTAGAGTTGGAAGAAAGGCGGCAAGCGTTTTTATATTTCTCAAAACGAAACAAAAGTACATGCGTGTAGATAGCTTGGAGATCTAAGGGTAGAAACGACGTAGCTGTTTGATGGTCCAAGTGTTGGTGAAAATCTTGCCATCCGCGGTGGCCAACTTGTAGGTGCCAGGTCGGAGTATCTCGGCGATGACAAATGGGCCTTCCCACGGCGGGGTCACCTTGTGCCGGCCCTTGTTGCTTTGCTTGAGTCAAAGCACCAAGTCTCTGACGCTAAACACCCGACCCTGTACGCGGCGCCCATGGTACCATCGTAGGGCTTGCTGATACTTGGCGGAATGAAGTAGGGCGACATCACGCGCTTCTTTGAGCTGGTCCATGGCGTTTTCGAGGGATGACTAGTTCCCTTGCTTGTCGTATGCTCTGACCCTCGGCGCCCCATACTCTAAGTCGGTGGGGAGGTTGGCCTCGGATCCGTAGACCATGAAGAAGGGCGTGAAGCCGGTTGCTCTGCTCGGGGTCGTCCTCAAGCTCCAAAGGACCGCGAGAAGTTCCGCGACCCATCGACGGCCGAACTTGTTCAGCCGGTTGAAGATCCTCGGCTTGAGGCCCTGTAAGATCATGCCGTTAGCACTACCCCTCCTTTTATACATGAAGGAGGTCGGTTTGGGGTGACATAAAATAGGAAACTAGCCTACACCACCTCTACATGTCGGCATGCAACCGCCAGAGAAAGGTGGGCCCGAGGGGCGCCAGTGGCGGTGCGGCCGCACCCCTGGTGCGGCCGCACCCTGGCCCGCTCCTCTCGCCACCGCTTTTCTCTGGTGGGCTTTTGGTTGGACCAGGGTTGCCTCCACATAGGTGATCGGCCCAGATTTTGCATGGAGGTGGGCCTTTGCTTGACTCCTTGGTATTCGATTTGCGTTACGCTTTCTCTGTTGGCGTAATTTGATCCTTGTTCCACTGTATTTTGGTATGTTCTCTGCAAAATAATAAGCTTCCAATACAAGTGGAACTTTATCAATAGTAAATGCATATGTGTTAAAAGTATGTCTATTTCTCCTGCTTTTGGACTATAATTGGCGGTCGGATATGGTTGTTAGTGACCGCCAACAACACCCCCAAACGAACGGGCAGGTCGAGCGTGCTAACGGCATGATCTTACAGGGCCTCAAGCCGAGGATCTTCAACCGGCTGAACAAGTTCGGCCGTCGATGGGTCGCGGAACTTCTCGCGGTCCTTTGGAGCTTGAGGACGACCCCGAGCAGAGCAACCGGCTTCACGCCCTTCTTCATGGTCTACGGATCCGAGGCCAACCTCCCCACCGACTTAGAGTATGGGGCGCCGAGGGTCAGAGCATACGACAAGCAAGGGAACTAGTCATCCCTCGAAAACGCCATGGACCAGCTCAAAGAAGCGCGTGATGTCGCCCTACTTCATTCCGCCAAGTATCAGCAAGCCCTACGATGGTACCATGGGCGCCGCGTACAGGGTCGGGTGTTTAGCGTCAGAGACTTGGTGCTTTGACTCAAGCAAAGCAACAAGGGCCGGCACAAGGTGACCCCGCCGTGGGAAGGCCCATTTGTCATCGCCGAGATACTCCGACCTGGCACCTACAAGTTGGCCACCGCGGATGGCAAGATTTTCACCAACACTTGGACCATCAAACAGCTACGTCGTTTCTACCCTTAGATCTCCAAGCTATCTACACGCATGTACTTTTGTTTCGTTTTGAGAAATATAAAAACGCTTGCCGCCTTTCTTCCAACTCTAAGCGGGACCCGACACTAGTTCGTCCTAGCATCGCGCCCCCCTCGGGGGCTAGAAAGGGGGACAGGGAGGATAACCCCTCACTACCTAAAAACTTTTCTTTAAACGCGAAATTTTTTTTCACATCTCACACCCGACCCCTCTGAGAACGTTTAAGAAGAGCGGCCATGTTAGAAGTATGAGAGCCACTCGGACCAGATCGGTCAGACTGTGAGAAACCTGCACCTCGACGGTTACGGTGCCTTTGCTCACCGATCCTGGCCCGAGGAATCGAACTCACGCTTCTAAAAAATGCCGTAGAAACTTAAACGCAGTACGAGAATCGGGCGATCCACATAAAAAACTTCATGCATTAAAAAGATTTATATAGGTTTCTCATAAAAACCCGAGGGCTACAAACATGTCTACTCTCTTACAAAGTTTTTACGGGGGCGCCTTGCCCAGCGTCATTTTTACGGCTCAAGCAGAGGAGGGACAACGTCGTCTTCAAAATGGGCCGCTAGGGTCGTCGCAGGGGCCAACACCTCCTCATCGATCGCGTCGAGCTCCAACTCGGGGGCATCGGCGTAGCCTTCGCTGAGGGCCTCCAGGTCAATCCCCACATAATGAGACCTGAAGACCGCGAATGCTCATCGCACCCCGAGGTGCAGCAACTCCCTGACGAGGGTCCGAGCCCGCTCATAGACCCCACCGAGGCGGACTCTTAGCAAGCTCAGCTCGGGATCCGCTCGAACAACCCCGAGGGCATTGCACGCCGACTCTACAGTTCCCCATAGGGCAGAGTGCTCGTGCCGCTCCGCCTCCAAGACTTCCCGCGTCAATGACAGGTCCGTCTCCGTCCGAGCAAGTCTTGTCTCCAGCCCTGTTCGCCACAAGAGGTAAGAAACAGGCCTCGGAAGAGAAAAGCGTCACGAGAAAAAAAATGAAACCATACCTTTCATCTCTTAGCTCATGGCGCTCTCTTGATTAAGCCCTTGGCCTACAGCGATCCGAAGCCCATCGACTTCGGATCTCACCCTTTTTCCCTCCGCGACAAGCTGGAGACCATCTGCTCGGCTTCCATCTTTCGAGCCGACTCGATGTCGCGCTCATGACGAGCCGCCTCACGCTCAGAACGGATTTGGTTGACGGTCTCTGCCAATTTGTCACGGTCAGCCTTCACCCGCTCGAGTTCCTCCTCGTCCTTGCGAGAGCGCTCGAGGATGTCATTCAGCTTCTTCTCTGCCTCCTCTGCGTCTGAAACGGTCTCCCGATGCTGGACGCGAAGGCCCGCCAGCTCGTTGACAAGAGTGGCCACCCTCTGCCGAGCCTCGGCAAGCCGTTCCTCTGCCACGGCGGCCCTCTGCACTTCCGTTGCAAGGCGTCCCCATGCCCCTCACTCCCGACGGAGGAACTCTGACTTCACCCGGCTGCAGTCATAAAGCGCCTGTGCACGGACTCACATTGAGATCGCGAGCAGAGGTAGGGAAGTGAAACAGCAATCAAAACAACGTCCCCAGCATGACTTACTTGGCTGGCCGGAGCCACGTCGTCGTGGAGTGCGGACAGCGCTGCGGTCAGGGCCCCAGAGAAACTTTGGAGCCCCGCTTGCACCCGGTTCTAGTGCCCCTGCTCCACGGCGTCGTCCAGCACGAAGACAGGGTCCTCGGGGTTCTCTCGATCCGCCCAAGTGAGGCGTGGGCCGCCCCACTCGTTGGGGTTCCTTCCCACCAGCTCGATCGCCCCCGACCCCGCAGTGGGAGCATGTCGGATCGCCTCGGCCACGCTCGATGACCCTCCGCCAGGTGTCGGCCCCTCCTCCACCTCTACGCCCTCGGTGTCTCACGGCGCCGCCTCCACCTTTTGGGCTCCGCCTCCGGCGGCGACTCCCGAACGGACCGGATAAGCCCGGAGCGCGATATCCGTCGTCAATGCTCCGACCGCGGTGTCCGTGCTCCCCCCTCGGCCGGGTCGGACTCCCCCACCATCGGGGGTGGGGGCGCCACGGCAACGACCGCTTCAGGAACACCTGTGCGAGGGGTAGAGTCAGCCCCAAGTTGCGGGGCCAACTAAACCGTCCCTGTCCGCACGGACTCCTCCACCGCTGAGTCTTCGTCGCCGGGGATCCTCCACTCCGGCTGCGCCGCTCCGGCGGTAAGAGGGAGGAGGAGCCCCCTCCCAACAAAATCCATCGCCTCCTTCATGGAGAAAGAAGATCGGGGCCACGAATCCATCGAGAAGAACGAAAATCCCACGGTGGTGGCGGCGCCGGAGGGATGAGTTTTTCTCTCTCTTTCCTTCCCGCTCCAACAGACGAAAAACTCGAAGGCAGGGAAGGCAAGTGGCGATGACGTGCAGGAGGAAAGGAAACCGCCGCGTTAAAGGAGAAGGCGGAGCAACTCAAGACCAGGCCACCCACGTTTAAATGCGGCTCTTGGTACGTCCCGTCGCCCCCTCCCGTGTTTTTCGGTAACCGTGCACACGTCTCCTGCAAAACCATCCCGTCACCGCGCCGCACGCCTCGCATACCGCACCTGCCGTTACCCCACCACTATGAGAGGGCTCGGGCGCACCCCACCTCCATGGGCTGGCCATGGGCTTTGGCAGGCACAAACGGGATATGGAGCTGTAAACGCTCCTACGACCCATTTACGGCCCAGGGGTTCCAAGGCTGGCCCCTCAGGGGGTTCGATAGCCGCCTCAGGGCACTTAGAGTCAGGGATGGCAAGGGATGGGCACACTAGCGGCTAGTACCCTAGTGCGCGAAGCGCCGAGGGCATCCCGACCCGTGTTTGAGTCTCGAATGGTAACTGATTCGTGGTATTCCCCGACGGAAGGCATCGAGCCCTCGGACCAGTCGAATGGTCCCGAGAACTATACGAATCAACCATCGGGAATTTGGAGTGCGTCACCAGCTTGACCACAAGCTGGAACCCCGCAAAGGGGGGCTAGGCCTCCACTCAAACAAACCCGTTAAAAGCTCAATGAGCACCATGGTTCATCCAAACGAGGATAGCATGGCACGACTCACCCCCTCCGTTTCGCGAAGGAACGCGCGAGGGATAAACGATCTTAAAGCCGAGAGACCTCCCGACCAGACCCCTGCAATGAGGGGTAACGGCAGGTGCGGTATGCGAGGCGTGCGGCGCGGTGACGGGATGGTTTTGCAGGAGACGTGTGCACGGTTACCGAAAAACACGGGAGGGGGCGACGGGACGTACCAAGAGCCGCATTTAAACGTGGGTGGCCTGGTCTTGAGTTGCTCCGCCTTCTCCTTTAACGCGGCGGTTTCCTTTCCTCCTGCACGTCATCGCCACTTGCCTTCCCTGCCTTCGAGTTTTTCGTCTGTTGGAGCGGGAAGGAAAGAGAGAGAAAAACTCATCCCTCCGGCGCCGCCACCACCGTGGGATTTTCGTTCTTCTCGATGGATTCGTGGCCCCGATCTTCTTTCTCCATGAAGGAGGCGATGGATTTTGTTGGGAGGGGGCTCCTCCTCCCTCTTACCGCCGGAGCGGCGCAGCCGGAGTGGAGGATCCCCGGCGACGAAGACTCAGCGGTGGAGGAGTCCGTGCGGACAGGGACGGTTTAGTTGGCCCCGCAACTTGGGGCTGACTCTACCCCTCGCACAGGTGTTCCTGAAGCGGTCGTTGCCGTGGCGCCCCCACCCCCGATGGTGGGGGAGTCCGACCCGGCCGAGGGGGGAGCACGGACACCGCGGTCGGAGCATTGACGACGGATATCGCGCTCCGGGCTTATCCGGTCCGTTCGGGAGTCGCCGCCGGAGGCGGAGCCCAAAAGGTGGAGGCGGCGCCGTGAGACACCGAGGGCGTAGAGGTGGAGGAGGGGCCGACACCTGGCGGAGGGTCATCGAGCGTGGCCGAGGCGATCCGACATGCTCCCACTGCGGGGTCGGGGCGATCGAGCTGGTGGGAAGGAACCCCAACGAGTGGGGCGGCCCACGCCTCACTTGGGCGGATCGAGAGAACCCCGAGGACCCTGTCTTCGTGCTGGACGACGCCGTGGAGCAGGGGCACTAGAACCGGGTGCAAGCGGGGCTCCAAAGTTTCTCTGGGGCCCTGACCGCAGCGCTGTCCGCACTCCACGACGACGTGGCTCCGGCCAGCCAAGTAAGTCATGCTGGGGACGTTGTTTTGATTGCTGTTTCACTTCCCTACCTCTGCTCGCGATCTCAATGTGAGTCCGTGCACAGGCGCTTTATGACTGCAGCCGGGTGAAGTCAGAGTTCCTCCGTCGGGAGTGAGGGGCATGGGGACGCCTTGCAACGGAAGTGCAGAGGGCCGCCGTGGCAGAGGAACGGCTTGCCGAGGCTCGGCAGAGGGTGGCCACTCTTGTCAACGAGCTGGCGGGCCTTCGCGTCCAGCATCGGGAGACCGTTTCAGACGCAGAGGAGGCAGAGAAGAAGCTGAATGACATCCTCGAGCGCTCTCGCAAGGACGAGGAGGAACTCGAGCGGGTGAAGGCTGACCGTGACAAATTGGCAGAGACCGTCAACCAAATCCGTTCTGAGCGTGAGGCGGCTCGTCATGAGCGCGACATCGAGTCGGCTCGAAAGATGGAAGCCGAGCAGATGGTCTCCAGCTTGTCGCGGAGGGAAAAAGGGTGAGATCCGAAGTCGATGGGCTTCGGATCGCTGTAGGCCAAGGGCTTAATCAAGAGAGCGCCATGAGCTAAGAGATGAAAGGTATGGTTTCATTTTTTTTCTCGTGACGCTTTTCTCTTCCGAGGCCTGTTTCTTACCTCTTGTGGCGAACAGGGCTGGAGACAAGACTTGCTCGGACGGAGACGGACCTGTCATTGACGCGGGAAGTCTTGGAGGCGGAGCGGCACGAGCACTCTGCCCTATGGGGAACTGTAGAGTCGGCGTGCAATGCCCTCGGGGTTGTTCGAGCGGATCCCGAGCTGAGCTTGCTAAGAGTCCGCCTCGGTGGGGTCTATGAGCGGGCTCGGACCCTCGTCAGGGAGTTGCTGCACCTCGGGGTGCGATGAGCATTCGCGGTCTTCAGGTCTCATTATGTGGGGATTGACCTGGAGGCCCTCAGCGAAGGCTACGCCGATGCCCCCGAGTTGGAGCTCGACGCGATCGATGAGGAGGTGTTGGCCCCTGCGACGACCCTAGCGGCCCATTTTGAAGACGACGTTGTCCCTCCTCTGCTTGAGCCGTAAAAATGACGCTGGGCAAGGCGCCCCCGTAAAAACTTTGTAAGAGAGTAGACATGTTTGTAGCCCTCGGGTTTTTATGAGAAACCTATATAAATCTTTTTAATGCATGAAGTTTTTTATGTGGATCGCCCGATTCTCGTACTGCGTTTAAGTTTCTACGGCATTTTTTAGAAGCGTGAGTTCGATTCCTCGGGCCAGGATCGGTGAGCAAAGGCACCGTAACCGTCGAGGTGCAGGTTTCTCACAGTCTGACCGATCTGGTCCGAGTGGCTCTCATACTTCTAACATGGCCGCTCTTCTTAAACGTTCTCAGAGGGGTCGGGTGTGAGATGTGAAAAAAAATTTCGCGTTTAAAGAAAAGTTTTTAGGTAGTGAGGGGTTATCCTCCCTGTCCCCCTTTCTAGCCCCCGAGGGGGGCGCGATGCTAGGACGAACTAGTGTCGGGTCCCGCTTAGAGTTGGAAGAAAGGCGGCAAGCGTTTTTATATTTCTCAAAACGAAACAAAAGTACATGCGTGTAGATAGCTTGGAGATCTAAGGGTAGAAACGACGTAGCTGTTTGATGGTCCAAGTGTTGGTGAAAATCTTGCCATCCGCGGTGGCCAACTTGTAGGTGCCAGGTCGGAGTATCTCGGCGATGACAAATGGGCCTTCCCACGGCGGGGTCACCTTGTGCCGGCCCTTGTTGCTTTGCTTGAGTCAAAGCACCAAGTCTCTGACGCTAAACACCCGACCCTGTACGCGGCGCCCATGGTACCATCGTAGGGCTTGCTGATACTTGGCGGAATGAAGTAGGGCGACATCACGCGCTTCTTTGAGCTGGTCCATGGCGTTTTCGAGGGATGACTAGTTCCCTTGCTTGTCGTATGCTCTGACCCTCGGCGCCCCATACTCTAAGTCGGTGGGGAGGTTGGCCTCGGATCCGTAGACCATGAAGAAGGGCGTGAAGCCGGTTGCTCTGCTCGGGGTCGTCCTCAAGCTCCAAAGGACCGCGAGAAGTTCCGCGACCCATCGACGGCCGAACTTGTTCAGCCGGTTGAAGATCCTCGGCTTGAGGCCCTGTAAGATCATGCCGTTAGCACTACCCCTCCTTTTATACATGAAGGAGGTCGGTTTGGGGTGACATAAAATAGGAAACTAGCCTACACCACCTCTACATGTCGGCATGCAACCGCCAGAGAAAGGTGGGCCCGAGGGGCGCCAGTGGCGGTGCGGCCGCACCCCTGGTGCGGCCGCACCCTGGCCCGCTCCTCTCGCCACCGCTTTTCTCTGGTGGGCTTTTGGTTGGACCAGGGTTGCCTCCACATAGGTGATCGGCCCAGATTTTGCATGGAGGTGGGCCTTTGCTTGACTCCTTGGTATTCGATTTGCGTTACGCTTTCTCTGTTGGCGTAATTTGATCCTTGTTCCACTGTATTTTGGTATGTTCTCTGCAAAATAATAAGCTTCCAATACAAGTGGAACTTTATCAATAGTAAATGCATATGTGTTAAAAGTATGTCTATTTCTCCTGCTTTTGGACTATAATTGGCGGTCGGATATGGTTGTTAGTGACCGCCAACAACACCCCCAAACGAACGGGCAGGTCGAGCGTGCTAACGGCATGATCTTACAGGGCCTCAAGCCGAGGATCTTCAACCGGCTGAACAAGTTCGGCCGTCGATGGGTCGCGGAACTTCTCGCGGTCCTTTGGAGCTTGAGGACGACCCCGAGCAGAGCAACCGGCTTCACGCCCTTCTTCATGGTCTACGGATCCGAGGCCAACCTCCCCACCGACTTAGAGTATGGGGCGCCGAGGGTCAGAGCATACGACAAGCAAGGGAACTAGTCATCCCTCGAAAACGCCATGGACCAGCTCAAAGAAGCGCGTGATGTCGCCCTACTTCATTCCGCCAAGTATCAGCAAGCCCTACGATGGTACCATGGGCGCCGCGTACAGGGTCGGGTGTTTAGCGTCAGAGACTTGGTGCTTTGACTCAAGCAAAGCAACAAGGGCCGGCACAAGGTGACCCCGCCGTGGGAAGGCCCATTTGTCATCGCCGAGATACTCCGACCTGGCACCTACAAGTTGGCCACCGCGGATGGCAAGATTTTCACCAACACTTGGACCATCAAACAGCTACGTCGTTTCTACCCTTAGATCTCCAAGCTATCTACACGCATGTACTTTTGTTTCGTTTTGAGAAATATAAAAACGCTTGCCGCCTTTCTTCCAACTCTAAGCGGGACCCGACACTAGTTCGTCCTAGCATCGCGCCCCCCTCGGGGGCTAGAAAGGGGGACAGGGAGGATAACCCCTCACTACCTAAAAACTTTTCTTTAAACGCGAAATTTTTTTTCACATCTCACACCCGACCCCTCTGAGAACGTTTAAGAAGAGCGGCCATGTTAGAAGTATGAGAGCCACTCGGACCAGATCGGTCAGACTGTGAGAAACCTGCACCTCGACGGTTACGGTGCCTTTGCTCACCGATCCTGGCCCGAGGAATCGAACTCACGCTTCTAAAAAATGCCGTAGAAACTTAAACGCAGTACGAGAATCGGGCGATCCACATAAAAAACTTCATGCATTAAAAAGATTTATATAGGTTTCTCATAAAAACCCGAGGGCTACAAACATGTCTACTCTCTTACAAAGTTTTTACGGGGGCGCCTTGCCCAGCGTCATTTTTACGGCTCAAGCAGAGGAGGGACAACGTCGTCTTCAAAATGGGCCGCTAGGGTCGTCGCAGGGGCCAACACCTCCTCATCGATCGCGTCGAGCTCCAACTCGGGGGCATCGGCGTAGCCTTCGCTGAGGGCCTCCAGGTCAATCCCCACATAATGAGACCTGAAGACCGCGAATGCTCATCGCACCCCGAGGTGCAGCAACTCCCTGACGAGGGTCCGAGCCCGCTCATAGACCCCACCGAGGCGGACTCTTAGCAAGCTCAGCTCGGGATCCGCTCGAACAACCCCGAGGGCATTGCACGCCGACTCTACAGTTCCCCATAGGGCAGAGTGCTCGTGCCGCTCCGCCTCCAAGACTTCCCGCGTCAATGACAGGTCCGTCTCCGTCCGAGCAAGTCTTGTCTCCAGCCCTGTTCGCCACAAGAGGTAAGAAACAGGCCTCGGAAGAGAAAAGCGTCACGAGAAAAAAAATGAAACCATACCTTTCATCTCTTAGCTCATGGCGCTCTCTTGATTAAGCCCTTGGCCTACAGCGATCCGAAGCCCATCGACTTCGGATCTCACCCTTTTTCCCTCCGCGACAAGCTGGAGACCATCTGCTCGGCTTCCATCTTTCGAGCCGACTCGATGTCGCGCTCATGACGAGCCGCCTCACGCTCAGAACGGATTTGGTTGACGGTCTCTGCCAATTTGTCACGGTCAGCCTTCACCCGCTCGAGTTCCTCCTCGTCCTTGCGAGAGCGCTCGAGGATGTCATTCAGCTTCTTCTCTGCCTCCTCTGCGTCTGAAACGGTCTCCCGATGCTGGACGCGAAGGCCCGCCAGCTCGTTGACAAGAGTGGCCACCCTCTGCCGAGCCTCGGCAAGCCGTTCCTCTGCCACGGCGGCCCTCTGCACTTCCGTTGCAAGGCGTCCCCATGCCCCTCACTCCCGACGGAGGAACTCTGACTTCACCCGGCTGCAGTCATAAAGCGCCTGTGCACGGACTCACATTGAGATCGCGAGCAGAGGTAGGGAAGTGAAACAGCAATCAAAACAACGTCCCCAGCATGACTTACTTGGCTGGCCGGAGCCACGTCGTCGTGGAGTGCGGACAGCGCTGCGGTCAGGGCCCCAGAGAAACTTTGGAGCCCCGCTTGCACCCGGTTCTAGTGCCCCTGCTCCACGGCGTCGTCCAGCACGAAGACAGGGTCCTCGGGGTTCTCTCGATCCGCCCAAGTGAGGCGTGGGCCGCCCCACTCGTTGGGGTTCCTTCCCACCAGCTCGATCGCCCCCGACCCCGCAGTGGGAGCATGTCGGATCGCCTCGGCCACGCTCGATGACCCTCCGCCAGGTGTCGGCCCCTCCTCCACCTCTACGCCCTCGGTGTCTCACGGCGCCGCCTCCACCTTTTGGGCTCCGCCTCCGGCGGCGACTCCCGAACGGACCGGATAAGCCCGGAGCGCGATATCCGTCGTCAATGCTCCGACCGCGGTGTCCGTGCTCCCCCCTCGGCCGGGTCGGACTCCCCCACCATCGGGGGTGGGGGCGCCACGGCAACGACCGCTTCAGGAACACCTGTGCGAGGGGTAGAGTCAGCCCCAAGTTGCGGGGCCAACTAAACCGTCCCTGTCCGCACGGACTCCTCCACCGCTGAGTCTTCGTCGCCGGGGATCCTCCACTCCGGCTGCGCCGCTCCGGCGGTAAGAGGGAGGAGGAGCCCCCTCCCAACAAAATCCATCGCCTCCTTCATGGAGAAAGAAGATCGGGGCCACGAATCCATCGAGAAGAACGAAAATCCCACGGTGGTGGCGGCGCCGGAGGGATGAGTTTTTCTCTCTCTTTCCTTCCCGCTCCAACAGACGAAAAACTCGAAGGCAGGGACGGTTTAGTTGGCCCCGCAACTTGGGGCTGACTCTACCCCTCGCACAGGTGTTCCTGAAGCGGTCGTTGCCGTGGCGCCCCCACCCCCCGATGGTGGGGGAGTCCGACCCGGCCGAGGGGGGAGCACGGACACCGCGGTCGGAGCATTGACGACGGATATCGCGCTCCGGGCTTATCCGGTCCGTTCGGGAGTCGCCGCCGGAGGCGGAGCCCAAAAGGTGGAGGCGGCGCCGTGAGACACCGAGGGCGTAGAGGTGGAGGAGGGGCCGACACCTGGCGGAGGGTCATCGAGCGTGGCCGAGGCGATCCGACATGCTCCCACTGCGGGGTCGGGGGCGATCGAGCTGGTGGGAAGGAACCCCAACGAGTGGGGCGGCCCACGCCTCACTTGGGCGGATCGAGAGAACCCCGAGGACCCTGTCTTCGTGCTGGACGACGCCGTGGAGCAGGGGCACTAGAACCGGGTGCAAGCGGGGCTCCAAAGTTTCTCTGGGGCCCTGACCGCAGCGCTGTCCGCACTCCACGACGACGTGGCTCCGGCCAGCCAAGTAAGTCATGCTGGGGACGTTGTTTTGATTGCTGTTTCACTTCCCTACCTCTGCTCGCGATCTCAATGTGAGTCCGTGCACAGGCGCTTTATGACTGCAGCCGGGTGAAGTCAGAGTTCCTCCGTCGGGAGTGAGGGGCATGGGGACGCCTTGCAACGGAAGTGCAGAGGGCCGCCGTGGCAGAGGAACGGCTTGCCGAGGCTCGGCAGAGGGTGGCCACTCTTGTCAACGAGCTGGCGGGCCTTCGCGTCCAGCATCGGGAGACCGTTTCAGACGCAGAGGAGGCAGAGAAGAAGCTGAATGACATCCTCGAGCGCTCTCGCAAGGACGAGGAGGAACTCGAGCGGGTGAAGGCTGACCGTGACAAATTGGCAGAGACCGTCAACCAAATCCGTTCTGAGCGTGAGGCGGCTCGTCATGAGCGCGACATCGAGTCGGCTCGAAAGATGGAAGCCGAGCAGATGGTCTCCAGCTTGTCGCGGAGGGAAAAAGGGTGAGATCCGAAGTCGATGGGCTTCGGATCGCTGTAGGCCAAGGGCTTAATCAAGAGAGCGCCATGAGCTAAGAGATGAAAGGTATGGTTTCATTTTTTTTCTCGTGACGCTTTTCTCTTCCGAGGCCTGTTTCTTACCTCTTGTGGCGAACAGGGCTGGAGACAAGACTTGCTCGGACGGAGACGGACCTGTCATTGACGCGGGAAGTCTTGGAGGCGGAGCGGCACGAGCACTCTGCCCTATGGGGAACTGTAGAGTCGGCGTGCAATGCCCTCGGGGTTGTTCGAGCGGATCCCGAGCTGAGCTTGCTAAGAGTCCGCCTCGGTGGGGTCTATGAGCGGGCTCGGACCCTCGTCAGGGAGTTGCTGCACCTCGGGGTGCGATGAGCATTCGCGGTCTTCAGGTCTCATTATGTGGGGATTGACCTGGAGGCCCTCAGCGAAGGCTACGCCGATGCCCCCGAGTTGGAGCTCGACGCGATCGATGAGGAGGTGTTGGCCCCTGCGACGACCCTAGCGGCCCATTTTGAAGACGACGTTGTCCCTCCTCTGCTTGAGCCGTAAAAATGACGCTGGGCAAGGCGCCCCCGTAAAAACTTTGTAAGAGAGTAGACATGTTTGTAGCCCTCGGGTTTTTATGAGAAACCTATATAAATCTTTTTAATGCATGAAGTTTTTTATGTGGATCGCCCGATTCTCGTACTGCGTTTAAGTTTCTACGGCATTTTTTAGAAGCGTGAGTTCGATTCCTCGGGCCAGGATCGGTGAGCAAAGGCACCGTAACCGTCGAGGTGCAGGTTTCTCACAGTCTGACCGATCTGGTCCGAGTGGCTCTCATACTTCTAACATGGCCGCTCTTCTTAAACGTTCTCAGAGGGGTCGGGTGTGAGATGTGAAAAAAAATTTCGCGTTTAAAGAAAAGTTTTTAGGTAGTGAGGGGTTATCCTCCCTGTCCCCCTTTCTAGCCCCCGAGGGGGGCGCGATGCTAGGACGAACTAGTGTCGGGTCCCGCTTAGAGTTGGAAGAAAGGCGGCAAGCGTTTTTATATTTCTCAAAACGAAACAAAAGTACATGCGTGTAGATAGCTTGGAGATCTAAGGGTAGAAACGACGTAGCTGTTTGATGGTCCAAGTGTTGGTGAAAATCTTGCCATCCGCGGTGGCCAACTTGTAGGTGCCAGGTCGGAGTATCTCGGCGATGACAAATGGGCCTTCCCACGGCGGGGTCACCTTGTGCCGGCCCTTGTTGCTTTGCTTGAGTCAAAGCACCAAGTCTCTGACGCTAAACACCCGACCCTGTACGCGGCGCCCATGGTACCATCGTAGGGCTTGCTGATACTTGGCGGAATGAAGTAGGGCGACATCACGCGCTTCTTTGAGCTGGTCCATGGCGTTTTCGAGGGATGACTAGTTCCCTTGCTTGTCGTATGCTCTGACCCTCGGCGCCCCATACTCTAAGTCGGTGGGGAGGTTGGCCTCGGATCCGTAGACCATGAAGAAGGGCGTGAAGCCGGTTGCTCTGCTCGGGGTCGTCCTCAAGCTCCAAAGGACCGCGAGAAGTTCCGCGACCCATCGACGGCCGAACTTGTTCAGCCGGTTGAAGATCCTCGGCTTGAGGCCCTGTAAGATCATGCCGTTAGCACGCTCGACCTGCCCGTTCGTTTGGGGGTGTTGTTGGCGGTCACTAACAACCATATCCGACCGCCAATTATAGTCCAAAAGCAGGAGAAATAGACATACTTTTAACACATATGCATTTACTATTGATAAAGTTCCACTTGTATTGGAAGCTTATTATTTTGCAGAGAACATACCAAAATACAGTGGAACAAGGATCAAATTACGCCAACATGATATGAATGTTTAAGCATAAAGTTCTACATGGCAACATCATGACATATAAACTATAGAGTAGCTCATATATCAAGATAATATCATGAGAACTATACTCTAGTTTACTTGCATAACTATATCGATAAAGTGAAGACAAGACTTTGGAGAAATGATTCATCTTATTCATACCAAGATTCTTCTCCAAGGAGTCAAAACCTCCAAGGTAGCTTTGCCTTGCTCTAGCACTACTAAGGAAAAAGTAAAAACTAGAGAGGTGTGCTCAAGATGTGTTGACTCAAGGTGGTGTGTGTGATATGAGAGCACTACCCCTCCTTTTATACATGAAGGAGGTCGGTTTGGGGTGACATAAAATAGGAAACTAGCCTACACCACCTCTACATGTCGGCATGCAACCGCCAGAGAAAGGTGGGCCCGAGGGGCGCCAGTGGCGGTGCGGCCGCACCCCTGGTGCGGCCGCACCCTGGCCCGCTCCTCTCGCCACCGCTTTTCTCTGGTGGGCTTTTGGTTGGACCAGGGTTGCCTCCACATAGGTGATCGGCCCAGATTTTGCATGGAGGTGGGCCTTTGCTTGACTCCTTGGTATTCGATTTGCGTTACGCTTTCTCTGTTGGCGTAATTTGATCCTTGTTCCACTGTATTTTGGTATGTTCTCTGCAAAATAATAAGCTTCCAATACAAGTGGAACTTTATCAATAGTAAATGCATATGTGTTAAAAGTATGTCTATTTCTCCTGCTTTTGGACTATAATTGGCGGTCGGATATGGTTGTTAGTGACCGCCAACAACACCCCCAAACGAACGGGCAGGTCGAGCGTGCTAACGGCATGATCTTACAGGGCCTCAAGCCGAGGATCTTCAACCGGCTGAACAAGTTCGGCCGTCGATGGGTCGCGGAACTTCTCGCGGTCCTTTGGAGCTTGAGGACGACCCCGAGCAGAGCAACCGGCTTCACGCCCTTCTTCATGGTCTACGGATCCGAGGCCAACCTCCCCACCGACTTAGAGTATGGGGCGCCGAGGGTCAGAGCATACGACAAGCAAGGGAACTAGTCATCCCTCGAAAACGCCATGGACCAGCTCAAAGAAGCGCGTGATGTCGCCCTACTTCATTCCGCCAAGTATCAGCAAGCCCTACGATGGTACCATGGGCGCCGCGTACAGGGTCGGGTGTTTAGCGTCAGAGACTTGGTGCTTTGACTCAAGCAAAGCAACAAGGGCCGGCACAAGGTGACCCCGCCGTGGGAAGGCCCATTTGTCATCGCCGAGATACTCCGACCTGGCACCTACAAGTTGGCCACCGCGGATGGCAAGATTTTCACCAACACTTGGACCATCAAACAGCTACGTCGTTTCTACCCTTAGATCTCCAAGCTATCTACACGCATGTACTTTTGTTTCGTTTTGAGAAATATAAAAACGCTTGCCGCCTTTCTTCCAACTCTAAGCGGGACCCGACACTAGTTCGTCCTAGCATCGCGCCCCCCTCGGGGGCTAGAAAGGGGGACAGGGAGGATAACCCCTCACTACCTAAAAACTTTTCTTTAAACGCGAAATTTTTTTTCACATCTCACACCCGACCCCTCTGAGAACGTTTAAGAAGAGCGGCCATGTTAGAAGTATGAGAGCCACTCGGACCAGATCGGTCAGACTGTGAGAAACCTGCACCTCGACGGTTACGGTGCCTTTGCTCACCGATCCTGGCCCGAGGAATCGAACTCACGCTTCTAAAAAATGCCGTAGAAACTTAAACGCAGTACGAGAATCGGGCGATCCACATAAAAAACTTCATGCATTAAAAAGATTTATATAGGTTTCTCATAAAAACCCGAGGGCTACAAACATGTCTACTCTCTTACAAAGTTTTTACGGGGGCGCCTTGCCCAGCGTCATTTTTACGGCTCAAGCAGAGGAGGGACAACGTCGTCTTCAAAATGGGCCGCTAGGGTCGTCGCAGGGGCCAACACCTCCTCATCGATCGCGTCGAGCTCCAACTCGGGGGCATCGGCGTAGCCTTCGCTGAGGGCCTCCAGGTCAATCCCCACATAATGAGACCTGAAGACCGCGAATGCTCATCGCACCCCGAGGTGCAGCAACTCCCTGACGAGGGTCCGAGCCCGCTCATAGACCCCACCGAGGCGGACTCTTAGCAAGCTCAGCTCGGGATCCGCTCGAACAACCCCGAGGGCATTGCACGCCGACTCTACAGTTCCCCATAGGGCAGAGTGCTCGTGCCGCTCCGCCTCCAAGACTTCCCGCGTCAATGACAGGTCCGTCTCCGTCCGAGCAAGTCTTGTCTCCAGCCCTGTTCGCCACAAGAGGTAAGAAACAGGCCTCGGAAGAGAAAAGCGTCACGAGAAAAAAAATGAAACCATACCTTTCATCTCTTAGCTCATGGCGCTCTCTTGATTAAGCCCTTGGCCTACAGCGATCCGAAGCCCATCGACTTCGGATCTCACCCTTTTTCCCTCCGCGACAAGCTGGAGACCATCTGCTCGGCTTCCATCTTTCGAGCCGACTCGATGTCGCGCTCATGACGAGCCGCCTCACGCTCAGAACGGATTTGGTTGACGGTCTCTGCCAATTTGTCACGGTCAGCCTTCACCCGCTCGAGTTCCTCCTCGTCCTTGCGAGAGCGCTCGAGGATGTCATTCAGCTTCTTCTCTGCCTCCTCTGCGTCTGAAACGGTCTCCCGATGCTGGACGCGAAGGCCCGCCAGCTCGTTGACAAGAGTGGCCACCCTCTGCCGAGCCTCGGCAAGCCGTTCCTCTGCCACGGCGGCCCTCTGCACTTCCGTTGCAAGGCGTCCCCATGCCCCTCACTCCCGACGGAGGAACTCTGACTTCACCCGGCTGCAGTCATAAAGCGCCTGTGCACGGACTCACATTGAGATCGCGAGCAGAGGTAGGGAAGTGAAACAGCAATCAAAACAACGTCCCCAGCATGACTTACTTGGCTGGCCGGAGCCACGTCGTCGTGGAGTGCGGACAGCGCTGCGGTCAGGGCCCCAGAGAAACTTTGGAGCCCCGCTTGCACCCGGTTCTAGTGCCCCTGCTCCACGGCGTCGTCCAGCACGAAGACAGGGTCCTCGGGGTTCTCTCGATCCGCCCAAGTGAGGCGTGGGCCGCCCCACTCGTTGGGGTTCCTTCCCACCAGCTCGATCGCCCCCGACCCCGCAGTGGGAGCATGTCGGATCGCCTCGGCCACGCTCGATGACCCTCCGCCAGGTGTCGGCCCCTCCTCCACCTCTACGCCCTCGGTGTCTCACGGCGCCGCCTCCACCTTTTGGGCTCCGCCTCCGGCGGCGACTCCCGAACGGACCGGATAAGCCCGGAGCGCGATATCCGTCGTCAATGCTCCGACCGCGGTGTCCGTGCTCCCCCCTCGGCCGGGTCGGACTCCCCCACCATCGGGGGTGGGGGCGCCACGGCAACGACCGCTTCAGGAACACCTGTGCGAGGGGTAGAGTCAGCCCCAAGTTGCGGGGCCAACTAAACCGTCCCTGTCCGCACGGACTCCTCCACCGCTGAGTCTTCGTCGCCGGGGATCCTCCACTCCGGCTGCGCCGCTCCGGCGGTAAGAGGGAGGAGGAGCCCCCTCCCAACAAAATCCATCGCCTCCTTCATGGAGAAAGAAGATCGGGGCCACGAATCCATCGAGAAGAACGAAAATCCCACGGTGGTGGCGGCGCCGGAGGGATGAGTTTTTCTCTCTCTTTCCTTCCCGCTCCAACAGACGAAAAACTCGAAGGCAGGGAAGGCAAGTGGCGATGACGTGCAGGAGGAAAGGAAACCGCCGCGTTAAAGGAGAAGGCGGAGCAACTCAAGACCAGGCCACCCACGTTTAAATGCGGCTCTTGGTACGTCCCGTCGCCCCCTCCCGTGTTTTTCGGTAACCGTGCACACGTCTCCTGCAAAACCATCCCGTCACCGCGCCGCACGCCTCGCATACCGCACCTGCCGTTACCCCACCACTATGAGAGGGCTCGGGCGCACCCCACCTCCATGGGCTGGCCATGGGCTTTGGCAGGCACAAACGGGATATGGAGCTGTAAACGCTCCTACGACCCATTTACGGCCCAGGGGTTCCAAGGCTGGCCCCTCAGGGGGTTCGATAGCCGCCTCAGGGCACTTAGAGTCAGGGATGGCAAGGGATGGGCACACTAGCGGCTAGTACCCTAGTGCGCGAAGCGCCGAGGGCATCCCGACCCGTGTTTGAGTCTCGAATGGTAACTGATTCGTGGTATTCCCCGACGGAAGGCATCGAGCCCTCGGACCAGTCGAATGGTCCCGAGAACTATACGAATCAACCATCGGGAATTTGGAGTGCGTCACCAGCTTGACCACAAGCTGGAACCCCGCAAAGGGGGGCTAGGCCTCCACTCAAACAAACCCGTTAAAAGCTCAATGAGCACCATGGTTCATCCAAACGAGGATAGCATGGCACGACTCACCCCCTCCGTTTCGCGAAGGAACGCGCGAGGGATAAACGATCTTAAAGCCGAGAGACCTCCCGACCAGACCCCTGCAATGAGGGGGGCTCGGGGGCTGCGCTCGCACACCGACCCCACGAACGGTCATGAGCAAAGAAACCACGCCCGAGGGCAGTATCAACTAGAGCCACACCACTCGAGTCAAGCCCTTGAAGGGATACCACACCCCTCCAAGGCCTCGGGGGATACACCCGCTGGACACACTTCCTCTAAACCAAATGG
>JAHUYU010000662.1:0-19298 GCA_030439765.1 Tripidium arundinaceum | reverse complement strand
ATCGTATTTTTTGCCGGGCTGCTGACATGTGGCCATGTAGTTCTCAATGAACGCTTTCCTGAGCTCAGCCCAGGTGTTGATGGAGCCTTCCGGCAGGCAGAGGAGCCATTGATTTGCGGATTGATTGATGACCACAGGGAGGTAGTTGGCCATGACGTCTTCGCTTCCTCCGGCTGCTCGGACCGCGATCTCATAGAGGGTTACCTAGTGCTCAGGGTTGTCTTTGCCATCGTAAGCCTCGAGGTCATGGAGCTTGAAGTTTCTCGGCCAAACAACGGCGCGGAGCCAGCTCGTGAATGGGCGCAGGCCCGAGATATTGCCGCCTGCTGGCGCCCGACCATGATAGGGTGCCCCATGGTCTTGGTCGTAGTCGTTCTTGCGCTGCATCTCAGATGCGTGTCGCGCTTGCCTGTTGTTCTCGATGCGATCCCTTAGGTTGATATTAGCGGTGAGGTGGTCGTGTAGGTCGTAACCTCTGTGCTGCTCTACCTCCTGGTCGGTACCTCGATGGCCGCCGCGGCCACCGCCGTGATTTGGGCCCCGGCCTCCTCCTTGGATTGTGTCGCGTCCCCCGCCACGGTTGTTCAAGGGCTGAAGACTTTGGTCATGCTGGGAACGAGGATGACGACTTCGAGTTGTAGATGCAGATGGTGCTCATCCCCCGAGGTGGTTTTCATTGACCTGAACCGTGGCAGCTTTTAGGTAAGCCTCAACGGCTTCAATTGCCGAAGAATGGGGTAACTTCGCGAGCTCGTTCATGGCCACAGCGATGTTGGCGCTCGGAGTCTTGTGGACTTGCTGGTCGCCACACATGTCGAACACGTCGGCTAGGTTGCGCCCGAGGCGGCGCTGCTCTTCCGCATATATAGCGTTGTCGTGGTCCACCCTGCGAGCCGCGCGGTCGGCGTTTCTTTCAAGCCGATGAGCTCTTTCTTGCAGCATCTCTCCCTCATGAGACGGTTCGTCGGCGCCGACAACGTTGAAGATGGCGCCACCAAAGCCTGGAGGAAACTTCGGGAATTCCTCTTCGATCAGGGTGAAGACAGTATGAGTGGACCCTGTGCTAGATCTGGTGCTCTCTTCAGGACATTGAGAGGGAGTCCCCTCGGATTTCTTTGATCTCTACCATGTTGACAGTGGGAGCGGGTTGATCGGCCTCAGGCAGATCTAACAGAAAATAGATCTACAACATGGTCATGCTCAGCGTGATCCATAAATAGATGCGGGACGCGGACCCCGTATATGGAAGCAGCGTTTGCCAACCCATGCGGATAGGCAGCTGGTGAGTGCCCCGTCTGGGCTTCATAGTCCGCCAGCCTCAGGCCGGTGGCGGGACCTGGTCGGAAACGGACCGTTCACCCTTCAGGAGTTGCAATGATCGTCAGATCTTGACCCAGGCACCTCTGGCGGCTAACCCGAGCAGGTCGCTTGGTCTGGGAGTAGCAGATGGGACTGTGGCCGTCCTCGACAGATTGATGTCTGATCAATTCCACCAAGGTCAAGGTTTGGCCAGATCTATGGTGACCTGATCGATGGAGTCGACCAGGTTGGAGTTGTCAAGCTGCCTCCTTCGGTAGCGAGGAAGCAGATGACGTGTGGTCGGCGAAGATGACCCCGGGAGAGGTCCCAAGATCGGCCCTGCCATTGCTGGTGTAGATTCGTTCAGCACAGGGGAAACCTGCACCGCCCTCGTAGCCTCGGTGGTGTTGCTGACGCCGGTAGTCCAAGTGAACGTCCTGACCGTGAGCGTCAGACCGGCCACCGGGATCACAGAAGCAGGGAAAAACAACCATCTGGCTCCCCATGGAGTCCGCACGCACACCTCCTACCTGGCGCACCACTGTCGACGAAATATGGTCGGCAGTCTACCGAGGGGTATGCCCACGGTAGTAGATTAGTCGGTGGAGGTGCGCGAGACAATGAACTAGATGGTGACGCAAGACGAACATGAGGATTTATCCAAGTTCGGGCCACAAGGTCTGCGTAATACCCTACGTCCTGTGTCTTTGGTGGATTGTATTGCTGTATGATGAGATACTTTGAGGGGGGTCCTTGCCCGCCTTATATAGTCCGGGGGGCAAGGTTACAGATCTAAGGAATCTAATCCTAGCCGATTACAACAGCCATATCCACTGAGGATACGATATCTAGTCTAACCGACCAGTTTCCTTGATCATGAAGGCAATCTCCGATTCCTTGAGCGATATGCCGAGCAGCTACGTAACCCGCGCGGCTTGTTCTAACAGTTGGACCACCTTGTCGGGTGCGGCCCAAGTCCAGCCATGAGGTATACGGGTCTATACCCCCACAGATGGTGCTGACTTCCCGACCATCTCCCCCTGTGTTCGAGTCGTCGACTTCGAAGCCACCTGGGTTATCCCCTCCGGGGGGAGGCATCTCGCCCTCCGACCGCTGCTAAAGCGGTCGGGGACCAACGGGACTGGCGATCGATGGTTTATGGGACGTCACACAATGAGGCATAACCAAACTCTGCGTCAATTGCTAGAGGACAATCGGGTCCCACTCGAACTACCCGTTCATCTCGATGAGGTGCACCGCTCAACCGACAAGGTTACGGTGGGCAATCTCACCCTGCGTGGGGTGAAAGGCTAGCCTACAAAAGGCTTCTCGACCTAAGAGCTAGGGGCACGGAGAGATGGGCCCTGTGCGGCCTTGACCGGGATGGTGATGAGGCTCCTAACCATCTCCTCCTGTGTTTGAGTCGTCGACTTCGAAGCCACCCAGGTTATCCCCTCTGGGGGGAGGCATCTGGCCCACCAACTGCTGCTAAAGCGGTCGGGGACCAGCGGGACTGGCAGTCGATGGTTTATGGGACATCTCACAACAAGGCATAGCCGAACTCCCCGTCGATTGCCGGAGGACAATCGGGTCCCACTCGAACTACCCGTTGATCTCGACGAGGTGCACCGCTTGACCGACAAGGTTACGGTGGACAATCTCACCCCGTGTGGGGCAAAAAAACTAGCCTGCAAAAGGCTTCTCGACCTAAGAGCTAGGGGCACAGAGAGATGGGCCCCATGTGGCCATGACTGGGATGGTGCTGAGCCTCCCGACCATCTCCCCCTGTGTTTGAGTCATCGACTTCGAAGCCACCCTGGTTATCCCCTCTAGGGGGAGGCATCTCGCCCTCCAACCGTTGCTGAAGCGGTCGGGGACCAACGGGACTGGCGGTCGATGGTTTATGGGACGTCTCACAACGAGGCACAGCCGAACTCCACATTAATTGCCGGAGGACAATCGGGTCCCACTCGAACTGCTCGTTGATCTCGACGAGGCGCACCGCTCGACTGACGAGGTTACGGTGGACAGTCTCACCCCGCGTGGGGCGAAAAAACTAGCCTACAAATGGCTCCTCGACCTCTTGAGGACCGTAAAAGTATTAGGGGCCGAGGGAGATAGGTCTCAACGACCTCTATCGGGTCGGGGCCAAGACCCAACCATCTCCCCCTATATACGTCTCTCGAACAAACCAGGTCGCCACGACCTAAGCGGACCATGGCACGATCCGGCCTCTCTCCTTGACCGTGGAGCAAAGTCATATTCAAAGGTAGCCTATAGCCTAGACACCACGTCTACGCAACCGATTACTACTCTAGCGTCGGCCAGGAACTTTCGTCTTCATCAGGAGTCTCTACTAGCACATCCGTTACAAGAATGAAGAACGAACAACGAACCGCCACCATAGCTTAGATCGACTAGCCTAAACATGTATGTTGCATAACTAATTGAGCATAGCGATTCATATGCTAAACTAATAACATGTGAACTGAACTCCGAATCATAGGCATAACAACAATGATAGGTGAGAACAAGGCCATAAGGGAGCTACTGACATACCGAACAACTCCAAGATGTTCAAGCTCTCCAATGATGCTCTTGCCTAGCTCCAAAATACTACAAAGGTAAAAACTACAAGAGTAGAGAGGGAGATAGGCTCAAATGTGGTGTGTGTGAGTGGGGGGAGCCTCTCCCTCTACATATACTAGTGGGATGGTCGGTTGCGGGGGGAATATTCCTAGGATCCTCGCACAACCGCCTAGGGGGAGTAATGAGGAGGCCCTACAAGCCAGTTGGAGGCGAGAGGTGCAGCTGACCCCTGGGGTCGGCCAACCCCAGGGGCACCTCCCTGCCACCACCTTCCACGGGTCGCTTGCTTGTTGGGCCTGGGCCGTGTGTTCACGTGCTTGGGCCCGATTTTCTCTGGTAGGTGGGCCTTTCCTCCTTAGTGCTCTCATCGGATGGCATTACGTTGCGTTTTTGTGTATACTTCAAGCATGTTTTCTACGTTATTCCGACATGTGTCCTACAAAGCACTTATTCTCCAATACATGTGGAAATAGGTTAATATAGATAAAATATGTGAGTAGGACATGCTAGTTCTCCTTTATTTCTGTCTTATTTGGCGATCGAAATTGGCCTTTAAGGACCGCCAACAAGATCCCCCAAGCTTACCCTTTTCTCGTCCCGAGCAAAAGCTAAGACATAGATTGTTGATCAGGAGTTGCTACAATGCCGATTACATTTCAATAGTACCCTGTGTATAACAGAGTATTCTTCCTTGAGTTGAATGAGTTGTCATTTGTCCACCCTTTTTTCTTAATCCCTGTGGGGCTTTTGGCTTTCTCCGAGTCTTGGGCAGTTGCAAGATAGAACGGTTGTATAGAATCACTATTCATTCATTCTTTGATCATCTTTCTTTCCGGAGGTTTTGAATTTTTTTCAAATAAAAGCAAGTTCCTCAAATGATACTCTCGATCGCTTAATGTGTATAGTCCTTTACCAAAGGCTTTGAGATTGCCTTCTTTTTCATCCTACTTCTAATAGGCTTTTGTGGAGCTTTTCGGTAGGGATGATAGAGATGCATACTTGCATCACATAATGTTCCTAAGTCAAAAACCGGATCCAAGGAGATGCAAGTCGTACACTTTGATCAAGAAGTGCAAGTGTGAGGAATTTTTAATCTTTTTGGTTTGAACTCCTTTTTGCATGACTCTTTCCCTCTTCTTTTATTTTGGAAATATGGGCTATCTCTTTCTTTCCTTTTTTTCTTTTCTCGTTTTTTTCCTCTCATGCTTTTTAGCATGGATAAAAAAATTCTCTCATGCTTTTTAGCATGGATTTTTTTACATAGCTGATATTTTCTTTGGAAAAGGGGAACTTTTGAGAGAGAGGTTCATGACACATGGATGGAGTATTTTTATTTGGTGGATGGACGGCATGTTTTTGTGTAACTCTCAGTGTAAGAGTTAGCATAAATATATATATGGAGTGTACGTTAATCTTGATCATGGGTGCATGACGAGAATATCACAAGGGTCACAACAATTTGACAAAGCTCAACATGATAACAAGTAGCATATGATTGAGGTTTTACAATGTGTAACATCATATGGATTTTGTAGGACATATCATCATTGAGGAACTTTTATTTTTTAGTATTTTGACAAATAAAAACTCCGAATGTCAAGTTTCTATTAGAACAGAATCATAGCAAAATCCATTGTACCATATCATAACTTGCAACAACTTAGACAAGGATCATGCATTCGTGGCCCATCATGCAACAACTTAGACATGGATCATATAGCTCTACTCCATAACTGGATGTGGGGGAATACAAGGGATGAACAGGGCTGGCACCACCTGTCACCTACCCCTCTACCGTGGATTACGCAGCAAACGAAGGTAATCTCTAGCCTAGACACAACGTCTATGCTATAATTACTACTCTAGTAGTGCGCCGGGTTGCCCCTTTCTACTAGAATATCTGCTACTAGAACAGACGATGAACCCACAAGTAAATAATAACTAGAATCAAATGAATCAAACACTTGAAATAAAGATAAACACGAACCTTGTTCTTCAAATAGAACTCACATCGTAGAGGTACAAGTAGAAGAAGCCGACAAGCCCGGCGATCCTTCTTGGAGATGAAATAGAACTAGAACTAGAACTCTTGAAGAGGTGATCGATCTCCGGTACTACTACAACTCTTCCCTTTCTTGCTACTAATGATACAATGTGGAGTTCTATATCTTCTAATCTTATGATCATCAATGAGAGGGAAGAGGTCCTCCTTTTATTGGTGGAGAAGAGGGGGCTAATTGCAAGATGCATTCTCCCCTCATGGAAGGTAACAAACCGCCCTCAAAACCGACCATAAGATGCAATGAATCTGGCCGATCACCTACATAACCGCCTTTGCAATGTCGGTGAGAGGTGGCCCACCAAAGATGGGCCCGAGACGCGTCACCAAGGGTGCGGCCGCACCAGGGGGTCAGCCGCACCCTAAAGGTGTTGTTTTGGCCCAATCTTTGTTCTGTAGGCCTCTAGGACTGCATGGGCCACACCTGCAAAGTTTGGCCCTATTTGGAGCACGTTTGCTTTGTGTTTTGGGCCTTTTTCTCCCCATGACAGGGCCCTAAATTTCCTGGTAGGTGGGCCTTCTCCCCTGGCTCATGTCAGGTGATATTACGCCTTGTCTTTTGCGTATTTGGGTGCGTTTTTCTTGTTATTCCGACATGTCCTCCTATAAATGGTAAAGCACCAAAACTCATGGAAATAGTTAGTATAAACACCTATCACTATGGTTTGGTGGTCATTTTATATTAACTTTAGATAAATGTTGGCGTAAATATTAGTCATTAGTAACCGCCAACAAGTTCCCCCACACTTAGCCTTTGCTCGTCCTCGAGTAAAGTTAAGACTAAGGTGGTTCCCTTTACCTTGACTTTAGAAATTTATATACTAACTACTCCTTTGCTTTACCCCTTACTCATGAGTATTCAAAGTGTCTACCAAACTATCTTGAGTAATTGAACAATGGAACAGCTGGATTCAAATCTTCTTGCTACATCCTGATTAGATACTTGGGGTTTTAATTATTTTTCAAAGGAAATCCACATGTTCCTCAATGATATTATTTCCTACCGAGCCATATGATGTTTTTAGTATAAGAAACCATACTCATATGCTACTTGTATTTTCATTGAGCTTTGTCAAATTGTTATTACCATTGTTGAGATTATTTTCATACACCCAAGATCAAGATTCACGTACACCCACAAATAAAGTGCTGACTCTTACACTAAGAGTTACGCAATTCATTTTGTTCATCTACTAAAAATGCTCCAATTATTTTGATTCTCTCTAAAAAAATATTAATGTGCCAAAAGAATATGGGCTATGTAAAAAAATGCCAAAGTGCATGAAAGAAAGAAAGCATGCCAAAGAGCATGATGCATAAAAAAGAGAGAGAAAACAATGGGCACTTTGATGCTCGCCCCAAGAGAAAACAATGGGTACCTCGATGCCCGCCAGTGAGAATAAGATAGCCCATATTCTCAGAAGCACTTTCAAAAGAAAAAGAGAATCACCATAAAAGGAGTACAAAAATAATATATGATCCATTTCCACACACTTGCACTTCTTGATCTAAGTGTATGATTTGTATCTCCTTTCGGTCCAGTTTTTGACTTAGCAATATTATGAAATGCAAGTAAGTTATTTTCTTCATACCTACCTATAACTCCACATAAGCCAATTAGAAGTAGGATGAAAAAAGGGCAAAATTCAAAAGCCTTTGGTGAGGAACACATATCATTGAGAGATTTGAGAGAATCATTTGAGGAACATGTGGATTTCCTTTGAAAAATAATTAAAACCCCAAGTATCTAATCAGGATGTAGCAAGAAGATTTGAATCCAGCTGTTCCATTGTTCAATTACTCAAGATAGTTTGGTAGACACTTTGAATACTCATGAGTAAGGGGGTAAAGCAAAGGAGTAGTTAGTATATAAATTTCTAAAGTCAAGGTAAAGGGAACCACCTTAGTCTTAACTTTACTCGAGGACGAGCAAAGGCTAAGTGTGGGGGAACTTGTTGGCGGTTACTAATGACTAATATTTACGCCAACATTTATCTAAAGTTAATATAAAATGACCACCAAACCATAGTGATAGGTGTTTATACTAACTATTTCCATGAGTTTTGGTGCTTTACCATTTATAGGAGGACATGTCGGAATAACAAGAAAAACGCACCCAAATACGCAAAAGACAAGGCGTAATATCACCTGACATGAGCCAGGGGAGAAGGCCCACCTACCAGAAATTTAGGGCCCTGTCATGGGGAGAAAAAGGCCCAAAACACAAAGCAAACGTGCTCCAAATAGGGCCAAACTTTGCAGGTGTGGCCCATGCAGTCCTAGAGGCCTACAGAACAAAGATTGGGCCAAAACAACACCTTTAGGGTGCGGCTGACCCCCTGGTGCGGCCGCACCCTTGGTGACGCGTCTCGGGCCCATCTTTGGTGGGCCACCTCTCACCGACATTGCAAAGGCGGTTATGTAGGTGATCGGCCAGATTCATTGCATCTTATGGTCGGTTTGAGGGCGGTTTGTTACCTTCCATGAGGGGAGAATGCATCTTGCAATTAGCCCCCTCTTCTCCACCAATAAAAGGAGGACCTCTTCCCTCTCATTGATGATCATAAGATTAGAAGATATAGAACTCCACATTGTATCATTAGTAGCAAGAAAGGGAAGAGTTGTAGTAGTACCGGAGATCGATCACCTCTTCAAGAGTTCTAGTTCTAGTTCTATTTCATCTCCAAGAAGGATCGCCGGGCTTGTCGGCTTCTTCTACTTGTACCTCTACGATGTGAGTTCTATTTGAAGAACAAGGTTCGTGTTTATCTTTATTTCAAGTGTTTGATTCATTTGATTCTAGTTATTATTTACTTGTGGGTTCATCGTCTGTTCTAGTAGCAGATATTCTAGTAGAAAGGGGCAACCCGGCGCACTACTAGAGTAGTAATTAATAGCATAGACGTTGTGTCTAGGCTAGAGATTACCTTCGTTTGCTGCGTAATCCACGGTAGAGGGGTAGGTGACAGGTGGTGCCAGCCCTGTTCATCCCTTGTATTCCCCCACATCCAGTTATGGAGTAGAGCTATATGATCCATGTCTAAGTTGTTGCATGATGGGCCACGAATGCATGATCCTTGTCTAAGTTGTTGCAAGTTATGATATGGTACAATGGATTTTGCTATGATTCTGTTCTAATAGAAACTTGACATTCGGAGTTTTTATTTGTCAAAATACTAAAAAATAAAAAGTTCCTCAATGATGATATGTCCTACAAAATCCATATGATGTTACACATTGTAAAACCTCAATCATATGCTACTTGTTATCATGTTGAGCTTTGTCAAATTGTTGTGACCCTTGTGATATTCTCGTCATGCACCCATGATCAAGATTAACGTACACTCCATATATATATTTATGCTAACTCTTACACTGAGAGTTACACAAAAACATGCCGTCCATCCACCAAATAAAAATACTCCATCCATGTGTCATGAACCTCTCTCTCAAAGTTCCCCTTTTCCAAAGAAAATATCAGCTATGTAAAAAAAATCCATGCTAAAAAGCATGAGAGAATTTTTTTTATCCATGCTAAAAAGCATGAGAGGAAAAAAAACGAGAAAAGAAAAAAAGGAAAGAAAGAGATAGCCCATATTTCCAAAATAAAAGAAGAGGGAAAGAGTCATGCAAAAAGGAGTTCAAACCAAAAAGATTAAAATTCCTCACACTTGCACTTCTTGATCAAAGTGTACGACTTGCATCTCCTTGGATCCGGTTTTTGACTTAGGAACATTATGTGATGCAAGTATGCATCTCTATCATCCCTACCGAAAAGCTCCACAAAAGCCTATTAGAAGTAGGATGAAAAAGAAGGCAATCTCAAAGCCTTTGGTAAAGGACTATACACATTAAGCGATCGAGAGTATCATTGAGGAACTTGCTTTTATTTGAAAAAAATTCAAAACCTCCGGAAAGAAAGATGATCAAAGAATGAATGAATAGTGATTCTATACAACCGTTCTATCTTGCAACTGCCCAAGACTCGGAGAAAGCCAAAAGCCCCACAGGGATTAAGAAAAAAGGGTGGACAAATGACAACTCATTCAACTCAAGGAAGAATACTCTGTTATACACAGGGTACTATTGAAATGTAATCGGCATTGTAGCAACTCCTGATCAACAATCTATGTCTTAGCTTTTGCTCGGGACGAGAAAAGGGTAAGCTTGGGGGATCTTGTTGGCGGTCCTTAAAGGCCAATTTCGATCGCCAAATAAGACAGAAATAAAGGAGAACTAGCATGTCCTACTCACATATTTTATCTATATTAACCTATTTCCACATGTATTGGAGAATAAGTGCTTTGTAGGACACATGTCGGAATAACGTAGAAAACATGCTTGAAGTATACACAAAAACGCAACGTAATGCCATCCGATGAGAGCACTAAGGAGGAAAGGCCCACCTACCAGAGAAAATCGGGCCCAAGCACGTGAACACACGGCCCAGGCCCAACAAGCAAGCGACCCGTGGAAGGTGGTGGCAGGGAGGTGCCCCCTGGGGTTGGCCGACCCCAGGGGTCAGCTGCACCTCTCGCCTCCAACTGGCTTGTAGGGCCTCCTCATTACTCCCCCTAGGCGGTTGTGCGAGGATCCTAGGAATATTCCCCCCGCAACCGACCATCCCACTAGTATATGTAGAGGGAGAGGCTCCCCCCACTCACACACACCACATTTGAGCCTATCTCCCTCTCTACTCTTGTAGTTTTTACCTTTGTAGTATTTTGGAGCTAGGCAAGAGCATCATTGGAGAGCTTGAACATCTTGGAGTTGTTCGGTATGTCAGTAGCTCCCTTATGGCCTTGTTCTCAACCTATCATTGTTGTTATGCCTATGATTCGGAGTTCAGTTCACATGTTATTAGTTTAGCATATGAATCGCTATGCTCAATTAGTTATGCAACATACATGTTTAGGCTAGTCGATCTAAGCTATGGTGGCGGTTCGTTGTTCGTTCTTCATTCTTGTAACGGATGTGCTAGTAGAGGACTCCTGATGAAGACGAAAGTTCCTGGCCGACGCTAGAGTAGTAATCGGTTGCGTAGACGTGGTGTCTAGGCTATAGGCTACCTTTGAATATGACTTTGCTCCACGGTCAAGGAGAGAGGCCGGATCGTGCCATGGTCCGCTTAGGTCGTGGCGACCTGGTTTGTTCGAGAGACGTATATAGGGGGGAGATGGTTGGGTCTTGGCCCCGACCCGATAGAGGTCGTTGAGACCTATCTCCCTCGGCCCCTAATACTTTTACGGTCCTCAAGAGGTCGAGGAGCCATTTGTAGGCTAGTTTTTTCGCCCCACGCGGGGTGAGACTGTCCACCGTAACCTCGTCAGTCGAGCGGTGCGCCTCGTCGAGATCAACGAGCAGTTCGAGTGGGACCCGATTGTCCTCCGGCAATTAATGTGGAGTTCGGCTGTGCCTCGTTGTGAGACGTCCCATAAACCATCGACCGCCAGTCCCGTTGGTCCCCGACCGCTTCAGCAACGGTTGGAGGGCGAGATGCCTCCCCCTAGAGGGGATAACCAGGGTGGCTTCGAAGTCGATGACTCAAACACAGGGGGAGATGGTCGGGAGGCTCAGCACCATCCCAGTCATGGCCACATGGGGCCCATCTCTCTGTGCCCCTAGCTCTTAGGTCGAGAAGCCTTTTGCAGGCTAGTTTTTTTGCCCCACACGGGGTGAGATTGTCCACCGTAACCTTGTCGGTCAAGCGGTGCACCTCGTCGAGATCAACGGGTAGTTCGAGTGGGACCCGATTGTCCTCCGGCAATCGACGGGGAGTTCGGCTATGCCTTGTTGTGAGATGTCCCATAAACCATCGACTGCCAGTCCCGCTGGTCCCCGACCGCTTTAGCAGCAGTTGGTGGGCCAGATGCCTCCCCCCCAGAGGGGATAACCTGGGTGGCTTCGAAGTCGACGACTCAAACACAGGAGGAGATGGTTAGGAGCCTCATCACCATCCCGGTCAAGGCCGCACAGGGCCCATCTCTCCGTGCCCCTAGCTCTTAGGTCGAGAAGCCTTTTGTAGGCTAGCCTTTCACCCCACGCAGGGTGAGATTGCCCACCGTAACCTTGTCGGTTGAGCGGTGCACCTCATCGAGATGAACGGGTAGTTCGAGTGGGACCCGATTGTCCTCTAGCAATTGACGCAGAGTTTGGTTATGCCTCATTGTGTGACGTCCCATAAACCATCGATCGCCAGTCCCGTTGGTCCCCGACCGCTTTAGCAGCGGTCGGAGGGCGAGATGCCTCCCCCCGGAGGGGATAACCCAGGTGGCTTCGAAGTCGACGACTCGAACACAGGGGGAGATGGTCGGGAAGTCAGCACCATCTGTGGGGGTATAGACCCGTATACCCTCATGGCTGGACTTGGGCCGCACCCGACAAGGTGGTCCAACCTGTTAGAACAAGCCGCGCGGGTTACGTAGCTGCTCGGCATATCGCTCAAGGAATCGGAGATTGCCTTCATGATCAAGGAAACTGGTCGGTTAGACTAGATATCGTATCCTCAGTGGATATGGCTGTTGTAATCGGCTAGGATTAGATTCCTTAGATCTGTAACCTTGCCCCCCGGACTATATAAGGCGGGCAAGGACCCCCCTCAAAGTATCTCATCATACAGCAATACAATCCACCAAAGACACAGGACGTAGGGTATTACGCAGACCTAAGAGCTAGGGGCACGGAGAGATGGGCCCTGTGCGGCCTTGACCGGGATGGTGATGAGGCTCCTAACCATCTCCTCCTGTGTTTGAGTCGTCGACTTCGAAGCCACCCAGGTTATCCCCTCTGGGGGGGAGGCATCTGGCCCACCAACTGCTGCTAAAGCGGTCGGGGACCAGCGGGACTGGCAGTCGATGGTTTATGGGACATCTCACAACAAGGCATAGCCGAACTCCCCGTCGATTGCCGGAGGACAATCGGGTCCCACTCGAACTACCCGTTGATCTCGACGAGGTGCACCGCTTGACCGACAAGGTTACGGTGGACAATCTCACCCCGTGTGGGGCAAAAAAACTAGCCTGCAAAAGGCTTCTCGACCTAAGAGCTAGGGGCACAGAGAGATGGGCCCCATGTGGCCATGACTGGGATGGTGCTGAGCCTCCCGACCATCTCCCCCTGTGTTTGAGTCATCGACTTCGAAGCCACCCTGGTTATCCCTCTAGGGGGAGGCATCTCGCCCTCCAACCGTTGCTGAAGCGGTCGGGGACCAACGGGACTGGCGGTCGATGGTTTATGGGACGTCTCACAACGAGGCACAGCCGAACTCCACATTAATTGCCGGAGGACAATCGGGTCCCACTCGAACTGCTCGTTGATCTCGACGAGGCGCACCGCTCGACTGACGAGGTTACGGTGGACAGTCTCACCCCGCGTGGGGCGAAAAAACTAGCCTACAAATGGCTCCTCGACCTCTTGAGGACCGTAAAAGTATTAGGGGCCGAGGGAGATAGGTCTCAACGACCTCTATCGGGTCGGGGCCAAGACCCAACCATCTCCCCCCTATATACGTCTCTCGAACAAACCAGGTCGCCACGACCTAAGCGGACCATGGCACGATCCGGCCTCTCTCCTTGACCGTGGAGCAAAGTCATATTCAAAGGTAGCCTATAGCCTAGACACCACGTCTACGCAACCGATTACTACTCTAGCGTCGGCCAGGAACTTTCGTCTTCATCAGGAGTCCTCTACTAGCACATCCGTTACAAGAATGAAGAACGAACAACGAACCGCCACCATAGCTTAGATCGACTAGCCTAAACATGTATGTTGCATAACTAATTGAGCATAGCGATTCATATGCTAAACTAATAACATGTGAACTGAACTCCGAATCATAGGCATAACAACAATGATAGGTTGAGAACAAGGCCATAAGGGAGCTACTGACATACCGAACAACTCCAAGATGTTCAAGCTCTCCAATGATGCTCTTGCCTAGCTCCAAAATACTACAAAGGTAAAAACTACAAGAGTAGAGAGGGAGATAGGCTCAAATGTGGTGTGTGTGAGTGGGGGGAGCCTCTCCCTCTACATATACTAGTGGGATGGTCGGTTTGCGGGGGGAATATTCCTAGGATCCTCGCACAACCGCCTAGGGGGAGTAATGAGGAGGCCCTACAAGCCAGTTGGAGGCGAGAGGTGCAGCTGACCCCTGGGGTCGGCCAACCCCAGGGGGCACCTCCCTGCCACCACCTTCCACGGGTCGCTTGCTTGTTGGGCCTGGGCCGTGTGTTCACGTGCTTGGGCCCCGATTTTCTCTGGTAGGTGGGCCTTTCCTCCTTAGTGCTCTCATCGGATGGCATTACGTTGCGTTTTTGTGTATACTTCAAGCATGTTTTCTACGTTATTCCGACATGTGTCCTACAAAGCACTTATTCTCCAATACATGTGGAAATAGGTTAATATAGATAAAATATGTGAGTAGGACATGCTAGTTCTCCTTTATTTCTGTCTTATTTGGCGATCGAAATTGGCCTTTAAGGACCGCCAACAAGATCCCCCAAGCTTACCCTTTTCTCGTCCCGAGCAAAAGCTAAGACATAGATTGTTGATCAGGAGTTGCTACAATGCCGATTACATTTCAATAGTACCCTGTGTATAACAGAGTATTCTTCCTTGAGTTGAATGAGTTGTCATTTGTCCACCCTTTTTTCTTAATCCCTGTGGGGCTTTTGGCTTTCTCCGAGTCTTGGGCAGTTGCAAGATAGAACGGTTGTATAGAATCACTATTCATTCATTCTTTGATCATCTTTCTTTCCGGAGGTTTTGAATTTTTTTCAAATAAAAGCAAGTTCCTCAAATGATACTCTCGATCGCTTAATGTGTATAGTCCTTTACCAAAGGCTTTGAGATTGCCTTCTTTTTCATCCTACTTCTAATAGGCTTTTGTGGAGCTTTTCGGTAGGGATGATCAAAGAATGAATGAATAGTGATTCTATACAACCGTTCTATCTTGCAACTGCCCAAGACTCGGAGAAAGCCAAAAGCCCCACAGGGATTAAGAAAAAAGGGTGGACAAATGACAACTCATTCAACTCAAGGAAGAATACTCTGTTATACACAGGGTACTATTGAAATGTAATCGGCATTGTAGCAACTCCTGATCAACAATCTATGTCTTAGCTTTTGCTCGGGACGAGAAAAGGGTAAGCTTGGGGGATCTTGTTGGCGGTCCTTAAAGGCCAATTTCGATCGCCAAATAAGACAGAAATAAAGGAGAACTAGCATGTCCTACTCACATATTTTATCTATATTAACCTATTTCCACATGTATTGGAGAATAAGTGCTTTGTAGGACACATGTCGGAATAACGTAGAAAACATGCTTGAAGTATACACAAAAACGCAACGTAATGCCATCCGATGAGAGCACTAAGGAGGAAAGGCCCACCTACCAGAGAAAATCGGGCCCAAGCACGTGAACACACGGCCCAGGCCCAACAAGCAAGCGACCCGTGGAAGGTGGTGGCAGGGAGGTGCCCCCTGGGGTTGGCCGACCCCAGGGGTCAGCTGCACCTCTCGCCTCCAACTGGCTTGTAGGGCCTCCTCATTACTCCCCCTAGGCGGTTGTGCGAGGATCCTAGGAATATTCCCCCCGCAACCGACCATCCCACTAGTATATGTAGAGGGAGAGGCTCCCCCCACTCACACACACCACATTTGAGCCTATCTCCCTCTCTACTCTTGTAGTTTTTACCTTTGTAGTATTTTGGAGCTAGGCAAGAGCATCATTGGAGAGCTTGAACATCTTGGAGTTGTTCGGTATGTCAGTAGCTCCCTTATGGCCTTGTTCTCAACCTATCATTGTTGTTATGCCTATGATTCGGAGTTCAGTTCACATGTTATTAGTTTAGCATATGAATCGCTATGCTCAATTAGTTATGCAACATACATGTTTAGGCTAGTCGATCTAAGCTATGGTGGCGGTTCGTTGTTCGTTCTTCATTCTTGTAACGGATGTGCTAGTAGAGGACTCCTGATGAAGACGAAAGTTCCTGGCCGACGCTAGAGTAGTAATCGGTTGCGTAGACGTGGTGTCTAGGCTATAGGCTACCTTTGAATATGACTTTGCTCCACGGTCAAGGAGAGAGGCCGGATCGTGCCATGGTCCGCTTAGGTCGTGGCGACCTGGTTTGTTCGAGAGACGTATATAGGGGGGAGATGGTTGGGTCTTGGCCCCGACCCGATAGAGGTCGTTGAGACCTATCTCCCTCGGCCCCTAATACTTTTACGGTCCTCAAGAGGTCGAGGAGCATTTGTAGGCTAGTTTTTTCGCCCCACGCGGGGTGAGACTGTCCACCGTAACCTCGTCAGTCGAGCGGTGCGCCTCGTCGAGATCAACGAGCAGTTCGAGTGGGACCCGATTGTCCTCCGGCAATTAATGTGGAGTTCGGCTGTGCCTCGTTGTGAGACGTCCCATAAACCATCGACCGCCAGTCCCGTTGGTCCCCGACCGCTTCAGCAACGGTTGGAGGGCGAGATGCCTCCCCCTAGAGGGGATAACCAGGGTGGCTTCGAAGTCGATGACTCAAACACAGGGGGAGATGGTCGGGAGGCTCAGCACCATCCCAGTCATGGCCACATGGGGCCCATCTCTCTGTGCCCCTAGCTCTTAGGTCGAGAAGCCTTTTGCAGGCTAGTTTTTTTGCCCCACACGGGGTGAGATTGTCCACCGTAACCTTGTCGGTCAAGCGGTGCACCTCGTCGAGATCAACGGGTAGTTCGAGTGGGACCCGATTGTCCTCCGGCAATCGACGGGGAGTTCGGCTATGCCTTGTTGTGAGATGTCCCATAAACCATCGACTGCCAGTCCCGCTGGTCCCCGACCGCTTTAGCAGCAGTTGGTGGGCCAGATGCCTCCCCCCCAGAGGGGATAACCTGGGTGGCTTCGAAGTCGACGACTCAAACACAGGAGGAGATGGTTAGGAGCCTCATCACCATCCCGGTCAAGGCCGCACAGGGCCCATCTCTCCGTGCCCCTAGCTCTTAGGTCTGCGTAATACCCTACGTCCTGTGTCTTTGGTGGATTGTATTGCTGTATGATGAGATACTTTGAGGGGGGTCCTTGCCCGCCTTATATAGTCCGGGGGGCAAGGTTACAGATCTAAGGAATCTAATCCTAGCCGATTACAACAGCCATATCCACTGAGGATACGATATCTAGTCTAACCGACCAGTTTCCTTGATCATGAAGGCAATCTCCGATTCCTTGAGCGATATGCCGAGCAGCTACGTAACCCGCGCGGCTTGTTCTAACAGGTTGGACCACCTTGTCGGGTGCGGCCCAAGTCCAGCCATGAGGGTATACGGGTCTATACCCCCACAGATGGTGCTGACTTCCCGACCATCTCCCCCTGTGTTCGAGTCGTCGACTTCGAAGCCACCTGGGTTATCCCCTCCGGGGGGGAGGCATCTCGCCCTCCGACCGCTGCTAAAGCGGTCGGGGACCAACGGGACTGGCGATCGATGGTTTATGGGACGTCACACAATGAGGCATAACCAAACTCTGCGTCAATTGCTAGAGGACAATCGGGTCCCACTCGAACTACCCGTTCATCTCGATGAGGTGCACCGCTCAACCGACAAGGTTACGGTGGGCAATCTCACCCTGCGTGGGGTGAAAGGCTAGCCTACAAAAGGCTTCTCGACCTAAGAGCTAGGGGCACGGAGAGATGGGCCCTGTGCGGCCTTGACCGGGATGGTGATGAGGCTCCTAACCATCTCCTCCTGTGTTTGAGTCGTCGACTTCGAAGCCACCCAGGTTATCCCCTCTGGGGGGGAGGCATCTGGCCCACCAACTGCTGCTAAAGCGGTCGGGGACCAGCGGGACTGGCAGTCGATGGTTTATGGGACATCTCACAACAAGGCATAGCCGAACTCCCGTCGATTGCCGGAGGACAATCGGGTCCCACTCGAACTACCCGTTGATCTCGACGAGGTGCACCGCTTGACCGACAAGGTTACGGTGGACAATCTCACCCCGTGTGGGGCAAAAAAACTAGCCTGCAAAAGGCTTCTCGACCTAAGAGCTAGGGGCACAGAGAGATGGGCCCCATGTGGCCATGACTGGGATGGTGCTGAGCCTCCCGACCATCTCCCCCTGTGTTTGAGTCATCGACTTCGAAGCCACCCTGGTTATCCCCTCTAGGGGGAGGCATCTCGCCCTCCAACCGTTGCTGAAGCGGTCGGGGACCAACGGGACTGGCGGTCGATGGTTTATGGGACGTCTCACAACGAGGCACAGCCGAACTCCACATTAATTGCCGGAGGACAATCGGGTCCCACTCGAACTGCTCGTTGATCTCGACGAGGCGCACCGCTCGACTGACGAGGTTACGGTGGACAGTCTCACCCCGCGTGGGGCGAAAAAACTAGCCTACAAATGGCTCCTCGACCTCTTGAGGACCGTAAAAGTATTAGGGGCCGAGGGAGATAGGTCTCAACGACCTCTATCGGGTCGGGGCCAAGACCCAACCATCTCCCCCCTATATACGTCTCTCGAACAAACCAGGTCGCCACGACCTAAGCGGACCATGGCACGATCCGGCCTCTCTCCTTGACCGTGGAGCAAAGTCATATTCAAAGGTAGCCTATAGCCTAGACACCACGTCTACGCAACCGATTACTACTCTAGCGTCGGCCAGGAACTTTCGTCTTCATCAGGAGTCCTCTACTAGCACATCCGTTACAAGAATGAAGAACGAACAACGAACCGCCACCATAGCTTAGATCGACTAGCCTAAACATGTATGTTGCATAACTAATTGAGCATAGCGATTCATATGCTAAACTAATAACATGTGAACTGAACTCCGAATCATAGGCATAACAACAATGATAGGTTGAGAACAAGGCCATAAGGGAGCTACTGACATACCGAACAACTCCAAGATGTTCAAGCTCTCCAATGATGCTCTTGCCTAGCTCCAAAATACTACAAAGGTAAAAACTACAAGAGTAGAGAGGGAGATAGGCTCAAATGTGGTGTGTGTGAGTGGGGGGAGCCTCTCCCTCTACATATACTAGTGGGATGGTCGGTTGCGGGGGGAATATTCCTAGGATCCTCGCACAACCGCCTAGGGGGAGTAATGAGGAGGCCCTACAAGCCAGTTGGAGGCGAGAGGTGCAGCTGACCCCTGGGGTCGGCCAACCCCAGGGGGCACCTCCCTGCCACCACCTTCCACGGGTCGCTTGCTTGTTGGGCCTGGGCCGTGTGTTCACGTGCTTGGGCCCGATTTTCTCTGGTAGGTGGGCCTTTCCTCCTTAGTGCTCTCATCGGATGGCATTACGTTGCGTTTTTGTGTATACTTCAAGCATGTTTTCTACGTTATTCCGACATGTAGTCCTAAAA